>JAZGTJ010008402.1:0-21068 GCA_036877575.1 Botia almorhae
ATCCAGCTTCCGCAGCTGGATGAGCTGCAGAACGTCATAAGAGGTTTCAAAACCCGCTGGGGGTTCCCTCAGTGCGCTGGGGCCATCGATGGGAGCCACATACCGGTGATCGCTCCATCTGAGGACCATACTGACTAATCGAAAGGGATGGCATTCCGTGATTTTGCAAGCTGTTGTGGATCACAGATTTTGGTAAGGACAGCATTTAAAAATAATTACACACACACATTGTGAAATATATTGTTAAGCATTTACATTTAGCCATCATCCTTAGTATAGCCTATCCAGGTATATTATCTGTGCCTACCTTTTCATCTCAATAGTTTCAAAAACTTAAATGTCGGATGGCCTGGAAGGGTCCATGACTCCAGAGTCCTCAGGAACTCTGACATTTATGACAAGGCAGAAAGAGGACTGCTCTTTCCAAATGTGAGTTACTTTTCCATACAAGCAGTAACATACTGATCAATTCGGATGTTCTAGCCATTACCCAGACATTATTCAATATTTTTAGCATTTTTAAGACACTTCACATTTCTGCTATTAAGATTTAGAATCATTATCTTTGTTATAGATAATGGTTCTGAAGCTTTTTATACCAAGTACCACCTCAGAGAATATTTGGCTCTCCAAGTCCTACCATTAAAATACAGTAGTGTAGTAGGCCTAATCATCTGTCATAATATAATTTTGTTGTTACTGTGCCAAAATATATTAAAAACTTGAACCCGAATTGTAAATACTCATGATCTGTATTTTTGATCTGCTCACAGATGAGATCCAAGGCATACAGGTGCCCATTATGCTGCTGGGAGACCCAGCCTACCCACTTCGGCCATGGCTCATGAAGGGCTACCCCGATACAGGAAACCTAACTGATGACCAGCACTACTTCAACCAGAGGCTAAGCAGGGCTAGAATGACAGTGGAATGTGCATTTGGTCGCTTAAAAGGTAGATGGAGATGTCTAGCCAAACGTCTTGATGTTGACATAGCTTTGGTCCCCACTGTTATTGCTGCATGTTGCACACTGCATAACATATGTGAGAAGGACAATGAAACATATGGTGAGGACCTCCCTGCAGCTGGCCCTCCTGAAGCAACAGGTGAAGATGGTGACCCAGTGGATGCTGTGGACACTCAACCATTAAGAGTTTGAGAGGCACTGACCCAGCATTTTGCTACACAGCGCTGAACATTGGAATACGGCGAATATCTTGCAATTACATGTTATTGTTTTGGATAATTTTACACTGTTGTGGTGGTGTACAATCCCACTCAAATTACCAAGTTATCTTGTGTAAATAAAAGACCACATTTATTCTTGGTGAACATGTATTTATTTAATCTGTATTCAGATGTAGGTCAAATGTTGAAAAATGAAAGTGAACATGTTCATCTGAACTGTATTCAGATCTAGGTCAAATGTTGACAAATGAAAGTGCATTCAACTCACAAGAGATCAGAACAAAGCTAAACTTTTCTAGTTAGCTGAGATAGCTCAACTAAACATTGGCTACACATAACGATGAAACAAAAGGTTCCGAACATTCAATTCCCTGAGTACTGATAAATATAAAAAGGGATGCTTTTTCAAAAGTGCTGGCAGCCTGCATTTTGAGCTGAAGCTCTGTGTCATCCGTCTGGGTTAGAGTACTGGCAATCTTCTGCGCAAAAAGCTCCATTGTGGATTCCATCTTGTTTTTCCATTTTTTCCGGGTTGAAGATGAACCTGTAAACAAACATTTTTTATTTATGTTTATAAAATTATGACATCAACTTTTTTTTATAACTTACTTTTTTTACTTTTTCTATTTAACCACTGAAAACAATTATTTTAAAAGTGTACACACAATGACTGTCAAAACATAGTCAAACCCTACCAGTTACACCCTCCTGCTGGCATGCACCAGTTGCTTCTCTGATGGATGAGGTAGGCCTATTGTCACTTGAAAGGGCTGAGTCACTGATTGAGGTCTCAGGAGAATCATGGGGAACTTGAGGATCATCTGGATAAAAACAAATCCATTCTTGTCACATACAAGTAACAACTAGAACAGAGAATTGTGCTATTTAATAGGTCAGTTTTGGATGTGTAATATATGAATAAAGCAAATTCAATTTCGAATGTATAATATGTGTCAAGGACGGACATATTTTAGCCTAGGCTTTTGGTATAAAAATGTATATACACTACCAGTCAAAAGTTTTGAAATTGGAACAGTAAGATTTTTATTGTTTTTTTTTTGGCAGTCTCTTCTGCATGCATTTATTTGATCCAAAGAACTGCAAAAACAGTACAATTTTGGCATATTTTTAGTATTTAAAAATAAATATTTTCTACTTAAATATATATTTTTTACTATCATTACTCAATTTAAAATGATCCTTTAGAAAACATTCTACTGATTTGCTGCTCAAAATTTCTTAATGTAAGAACTGGAGTAGAATTTTTAAATGTTTTGATAAATAGAAAGTTCTGAAGAACAGTATTTGTCAGAACTAGAAATCTTTTGTAACATTTTAAATGTATCAATTTAAAGCATCCTTGATAAATAAAAGTATTATTTTTATACACTATACCATCCAAACTTTTGAATGGTATAGTGTATAATGTTAAAAAAGCATTTTAATGCAGATAAATGCTGATCTTTAGATCTTTCTATTCATCAATGAAACCTGAACAAATTATACTCATCTGTTTTCAACATATTAATAATAATAAATGTTTCTTGAACAGCACACCAGCATATTACAATGATTTCTGAAGGATCATGTGACACTGAACACTGGAGTAATGATGCTGAAAGTTCAGCTTTGTTCACAGAAATAAATTACATTTTAAAATATATKCAAATAGAACGCAGTTATTTTAATTAGTAACAATATTTCACAATATTACTGCTTTTGCTGTACTCTGGCTCAAATAAATAGAGAGCAGAATATAATTATTTAAAAAACATTGAAAATCTTATGTTCAAAAACATTTTTTTCCTATCTGCCAATAAGACGACAACGTAGGTTAGCAAACATTAATGTGAGCATGACAGTTCCTACCTGTAGGAATATCGGTGTCCTCCCTATCCTGTGACTCTTCTTCGCGGGAACTGTCCAGAACATTTGTTGGCAAAGTTAGCAAATTTCCTTTGGCCCGTATCTGGCCCAAACCTACAGCTAAAGTGTGGCCCAGATTAGTTTTTGTTCGCCGGCCAAAATTGGCCCATATGTTTTTTAGCCAGAACTAAACCAAACCAGAGCCATAACTCCGCCTATCATGAGCCAAGTAATACATTTTTATGTGGCTCATATATGGGCCTTATGTTTCATTTTAGTAAGGCTGAGTTCTGTTAAGGTCTCACTGCCCTAATGTGGCCCACATGCGGCTGACTGTATATGTAAAATTCATATTAACTAAAGACTCACTAACTAAATCACACACTCAACAACAAAAATGTCTGAATCAGAATCAATTTTTAAAAGTATAAAACAAACACAATTAATATTCAAACCAAAAATTATGAAATGGAAAAATTTAAATTGGAATTTTTAAGAATATTCAACAGATATACTTTAAACATTCCAAAAGAAAATGATAAAATGAACAAATCTGAGTTGGAATCCATTTATAAGATATACAGATATATATTATACAGCCTGTTTCACCACACCACAGAGCAGTGAAAAACACTGAAACGTGACAAAATGCTTTATAAACGTTTTCACGAATCAATCTTTGCATTAACCCAAATTGCGTGATTATTGGAATCTGTCGGAGGACTACCCAAACACCACATTCAACAAAGTAAAATGATCTAACCCGACGCTTTTCTTAATGAAACAAATAACTAAACATATAATAACTACAAATGCTGAAACATAATCATGAATATTTAAATACAATTACTTTAAAATGCCAAAATATCATTTACCTGAAGCACTTGTTTGATGGAAAATCTGTGAGTGAATTGCTGCCTTTCAGAATTGGTGCGGTCGTCGTAGCAACCGAGGTGTGGCCTGCCGGACATCAGCCAGACTTAATGTGTTTTCCAAGTGTAATCCAAATGTTAGCCAGAAGTCGATGTTTACCAATGTCAGCCATAGCTAAACCGTACTTGGTTCTAATGTGTTTGTTGTTATCTGGACCATATACCTCAAAAGGAGCTGTAAACCAAGCAATACTTTCCCGCAAATTCTAAACTTATGGCAAAACATATATGGTAACAATCTGGCCCATATCTGTTCAGCCATGCCATATCTAAGCCATATGTGCCAGCTATTGGCCACATTTGGCCCAAAAGTTCTTGCTATCTGGGTACTTCAGAAGAAGCAAAACACGTAAGTTCAGTGTCTGTGTATATTCTCTGTAATGTTTCTGTCAGAACCGGGATCATTTTATCAATAATAATAATAACTTTTGAGAGTTTTATAATTGTACCGTAAATGAGCGCACCTTTGACATGCAATCTTCACTGTTTAAATGACGACTTACATAGGTGAAAATACATTTAATTGTCCTCAAGATCCATTTTAACAAGTTGCTAGCACTTGTATAAACATTGTGGCTCTGGGTGGCCAAATTATTTTTGTTTATTTGTGGATTTACATAATGGTATGACTTAAATTGATGTTATAAATTTATACGATCAGTGTTGTGTAATGTTATGAGGCTGGGGGTATGGCGTTTTTACAAATTGTTTTACTCTTTTAGTCAACACTATTTTGCTGTACAAACTAAGAGACAAATATAAAAAAATCAAGTGGGCAAGCTCCATTTTACATTTGTTAACAGTGGCAAGTCTGTTTTTAAACTTGAACAAACGAGCAAATGAGCCAACTAACTAACCGCAAGGTAATGGAAATTTAACACACACATTTACACATACATTATATTACCGAAAGTATTCGCTCGCTCATCCAAATAATTGAAGTCAGGTGTTCCAATGACTTCCATGGCCACAGGTGTATAAAATGAAGCACCTAGGCATGCAGACTGCTTCTACAAACATTTGTGAAAAAAGGGGCCACTCTCAGGAGCTCAGTGAATTCCAGTGTGGTACTGTTATAGGATGCCACCTGTGCAACAAGTCCAGTCGTGAAGTTTCCTCACTACTAAATATTCCACAGTCAACTGTCAGTGGTATTATAACAAAGTGGAAGCGATTGGGAATGACACCAACATAAAATGACAGAGCGGGGTCAGCGAATGCAGAGGCGCATAGTGCGCAGAGGTCGCCAACGTTCTGCAGAGTCAATCGCTACAGACCTTCAAAGTTCATGTCACCCTCAGATTAGCTCAAGAACAGTGCGTAGAGAGCTTCATGGAATGGGTTTCCATGGCCGAGCAGCTGCATCCAAGGCATACATCACCAAGTGATGAATCACGCTTTTCCATCTGGCAATCTGATGGATGGCAATCTGATGACTTGTCTGACTGCATTGTGCCAACTGTGAAGTTTGGTGGAGGGAGGATTATGGTGTGGGGTTGTTTTTCAGGAGCTGGGCTTGGCCCCTTAGTTCCAGTAAAAGGAACTCTGAGTGCTATAGCATACTAAGAGGACAATTCCATGCTCCCAACTTTGTGTAAACAGCTTGGGGATGGTCCCTTCCTGTTCTACCATGACTGTGCACCAGTGCACAAAGCAAGGTCCATAAAGACATGGATGAGCGAGTTTGGTGTGGAAGAACTTGACTGGCCTGCACAGAGTCCTGACCTCAACCCGATAGAACACCTTTGGGATGAATTAAAGCAAAAGACTGCAAGCCAGGCCTTCTCATCCAACATCAGTGTCAGACCTCACAAATATTCCTCTGAAAGAATGATAAAAAATTCCCATAAACACTCCTAAACCTTGTGGAAAGCCTTCCTAAAGGCTATAACAGTTAAAGCTGTTATAGCTGCAAAGGGTGGGCTGACGTCATATTAAACCCTATGGATTAACTGGTCGTAATGCTGGGTCATAATTCAGGGTTGTTTGTAAGCACTTTGCTGGGTTGTTTATGCTGGGTCAATGGGTTTTGAGGGGGTTATTCACAGCTGAACATCTGGTTGGGTTATTCTGACCCAGTTACTGGGTCAAAATAGTTCAGAAGAACTTTCTGGATTCTTCGCAGAACTTTCTGAATTCTTCACTTGCCTTCAGACTGAACCTTCAAGCAGCTCACAGCGAGCACGATTTTATAAAAAATTCACAGACACACAGAGTTTTGTGAGGAAGAACTTCAGAAGAAGCGAAACGGGTACGTTCAGTGTCTGTGTGTGTCTTCTGTAATGTTTCTGCCAGAACCAGCATTATTTTTTCAATACCTCCGTGAAGTTGCCCCCCCCAAACATTGGCCAAATAGTCTGTCTTTTGTGCTCTGTTTGTGCTGGTTTGTGCTGCAAAAATTGTTTGTACTGTTTTGGTTGAATTGGGGTGTATTTGGAGCTGGGGGGGGCTGCGTGACCCCTGAATGGCCTATAAATATTTTAATATCTAAAAAACAAAACGCACAAACGAACTGAGCAAACAGAGCAAGAGACTTTGCCGACGTTTTGTGTTGGGTGGGGGGCCAACTTCACAGAGGTTTGGTACCTAATAATAATAATAATACTGTCGAGAGCTTTATAATTGTACCGGTAAATGAGCACATCTGTGACGTGCAATCTTCACTGCTTAAACAACGACTATTGTAAGATGAAATACATCGATTAAGCATTTTACTGCCCTTAAGACCCATTTTAACAAGTTGCTGGGACTGGGCTCTGTGGACACTGTGGCTCTGGGTGGCCAAATTTTGTTGTGATTATTCGTGAATTTAACATAGTTGTATGATTTAATATTTAATGATTATGTTACAAGTATAACGTTAGCTAACGTTGCATGCAGTAATCTCTGGCTATGTAATGTTATGAGTCTCGGGGTATGGCGTTTTAACTGATCGTTGTAACTCCATTTCACGCTTGTTAACAGTGGCGATTCTGCCCCTCAGTTTCAAGACTTAGGTGAACAAATGCAATTGTGAGGTGAGTTGACTAGCTAACCACAAGGTTTAACACACACATACACGCACATGCTCTGAAGTTTGTCCAATCATTGCATTCGTAGCATCATTCTTCCCCCACTCGTCATGCTCCAAGACGCCGAGATCTACCGTCGCCACCACTGGCGAGACACACTCCGTCTTCTTTCACGTCATCCCACACTCCGCCCCACCCATCTAATTCTGGAATAGAGAAATGGACTGTGAAGGTTTTTTGTTCAATTTTCTCGTAGACTGAATAAAGCACAACTGTATAACCTGTACGTTTCTCTACCTTTTACAGGTCACTCTCCTCCTGCTTCTCCAGCGCCCTGCCGCAGCAGCAGACTCCCAACTCCAGGCGCACTCCCTAGCGTTAGGACGCCTCCGCTAGCGGCTCACGCCCCAACGCCACCTTTTCCTCCTTCCACTCCCTTCTCTTTTCTTTTGCCTCTTCCTCCTTCCCTTTCGGGAGCCATTTCCAGCGTAAGCCTGCCTCCGAAAATGGCTGCAGCTTAGACCATCTTCCTCTTATTAATTCTCCTCAAATGCGTTCTTCATTTCGTCTTTTCTCTACCTCTCTTTTGCCAACTGCATCGCATTCTGTTCTTTCCAGAATTCTGTATTGCGTTCGGTCGATATACTAGAGATACTTTGTTTTCCTCACAGAAGATGCAAACTAAGTTATCTCTCTATATTTATCTCTCTATATTTATATATATTAGTTACTCTAATTATCTCAATACGGCGGCAGTCTTTTTTACACTTAAGATATTTTCAGCTAAATGCGCAGTCCGCATCAATTCTCCCATGCCCGGAACAGAACTTTGTTAAATGTACTAACTACGTCTCGTAGCCCACTATCGCAGATCACTCATTGAGAGATTTCAGAGGCAGACATGTCCCAATTTCGTCTAACAGACAGGTCCGCAATAATTTTAATGTGGGGAAATGTACGAGGCAGTGCTGTCATTACCTCCACGTCTACAATTTGTGGCGGAGCCCACACCCTCTCTATCTGTTATGTTCCAAAGTCTTAATATAATATGATATTATTATATCGTATAATATTAATAATAAATAAATAATTCTTTCGACTCCCGTAAATAAAAATCTAAACTTCCTCGTAAAGGAAAGTGTTCCCGTACCTTAGTTGGTAGAGCATTGCCCTAGCAGCGCAGGGTTTGTGGGTTCGTTTCCCAGGGGGCACATCCACTGACAAATGTATAGCTTGAGTGTACCGTAAGTCACTTTGGTTAAAGGCATCTGCCAAATTTATAAATCTAAGTTTTTCTCGCCTGGCGTTTGAATTGTCTCTTCACCCTGACACCAACTTTACCAACTTTCTTTTGTCCGGTCTAAAATACGGCTTTATTCCCGGTCTCGAATATCTCCCCACTCTAAATTTTATCTGCAATAATCTCCAATCAGCTCTAGCAGAGCTTAAAATAGTAGACAAGCTAATTAAAAAAAAAAGTCAGTTTTATGATCTGCCTTTTAAAACGCCTCCCTTCGAACGTTTCCGCATAAACCATATCAGCAAAATTTTTGTGGAAAAAACGCTTGATAATCGATCTTTCAGCCCCTCCATTTCCTAACATTAACAGCCTTATTCCTCTCGAAGAATACGTTTTGCATTTTCACGATATCGACCAAGCGTTAATGTTTTAAAAAGTCAGCCACGCTGCATGGTTCGCTAAAGTAGACATAACGGCAGCTTTTACATTTTTAATTAATGCCCACCAGTCCAAAGTTATGGCATTTGTTTGGCATCCGTTGGCGCAATAAATTCTACTTCGCCGTGCGTTTAACCTTTGGTTGCAAAAGCAGCCCCAAAATATTCAACACCCTGTCAGAAGCCATATGCTTGATTTTGTCCAACACATACAACATTCCTTACCCTCTCCATTTGCCCGATGATTTCCTAAAAATTTCGCCTCACGACGCTGTCCTAGCCGCTCACCTTCTCTTTAGTCCTAAAAGTGTTCGCTGAACTCAAGCTTCGCCCAAGACAAAACATCAGGTCCGGCTTCAACAATTGGATTCAATTTAGACTCCGCTAAATTTCAGGCCTCCTTACCAAAAGAGAAAATTAACAGAATTATCCTGGTCACGCCCATTCTCTGTGTCATTTAAATTTTGCCATGTGCGTAATTCCCCAGGGCCGCCCATTCATTTCGCATTTCCTTTTCCTCGCGTCTTCCGTTCAGGCGTTGGAAGATGAAATTCATATATCCTACGAATGTAAAAACGAACTAAACTTACGGATTATGTTTCTAAAGCAATGGAACGGGTTAACTTTTTCTATGACAATCTCTTATCCTCCCCTCTCTACATCCAACTCGTTACCGACACTGCCCCCTCCGTGGCTTGGGTGGTTTTTATCAGGGCCGCTGGTTTGCGTTGACATGACCACCCCAGCTCCTCGATTCGCCTCAATTCTCAGCCTCCTCGGCCTTATTTGATTTTTAATGTATTGTGACAATGAAACAACGGTAATCTGCATTAATAAAGGTCGTTGCAGATCCCCAGCATTAATGCATTTTCTAAGACGCCTTACCTGGATTTCATCTTACGATCAATTTGTTATAATCACAGAGCACGTTCTGGGTTCCAAAAATCAAATCACTGACTCTCTCTCATTTTTCTTTTCAGAAATTCAGGCAGCTGGCTCCAGAAGTGGATCTATCCCCAACTCCAGTACCTCCTTACGCTCAACTCATCTTCCCCTAATTCACCTGTTAAACCACCTCCTTGACTCCTCCATTAACTCCATCCTTCAAGCTTTTCTCATAGGACACTTCAATTTTATTATTCAGCATGGAAAAACTTCAAATCATTTCACCCCGCGTATAACCTACAATTTCCAGATTTCTCTCTCCTATCCATCACTTCTTTCGTATCTTACCTTCACAGCGTACAAGTCAGTTCCATTAAAGGCTACTTAAGTGGCCTACAATTTTTCCATAAATTAATTTTCGGCGAACCGTCCCCAGCGATTAACAATTCACAAACCTCCCTCCTCATTAAAGGCATTCAAAGAATTCACCCTTCCCGCCCCGATACCAGACAGCCCATTACTATTAACATACTCACCAGCTGCATTTATCTGATTATCCACCCTACAATCACCGACTTACAGGTTTTAGACAACGAAACAATCACTTTTTTATTAAACAAAGTAAAACAGACCAAGCAAAGAAAGGCCATTTTATTTATATCTTTAACTTACCGTCTCCCATTCAACCGTATCTCTCTTTCTTAATTTATCTGCAGTGTAGACGTTCCCTGGTCCAGTCTCCAAACGATCCACTTTTCGTCGATGACTCTTATCACCCCGTTACAAGGTCTGTTGTCCCCCCCCATCGAACGGAGAAACCAGTTTCAAAATTTCGCTTTTCTCAAAATGTAAGCCCGTCCGTGACAACGCTTTCATTCAACTGTCGACAGGGTTTACCCATCCGATGCTGCGAGCATTAAGCTCCCGTTGGATGCTGCAAGAACCCTCCCGGTTAAACGTTTTGTTCCGCGAGCCAGCCCTCGTTATTTTCTTAATTTGATTTTTTACACCGCTTTTAAATTCCAGATTGTCCGCATATTAGTTTTTGAATGATTTAAATGTTTGCCTGCCTGGTCAACTGCTTTGTGTTGCTTGTGTGGAAAATAACTCATTAAAACCATATTCAAAATTGCAAATTACAAGGCATGTTGTATTATTGTATTCCAGAACAACAGTTATATAATAATGCATTCTTGTTTTTTTTCTACGTGTTAAGACCCAAAGTAACTGCAATGAAGAATCAGGGAGATTCTGACCCATCTGCAGCACAACGTAGATAATCTGATGGAAGTCAAATAACAAGCGAGGGGCGAGACAGGCAACAAACAATCATGAACAATAGAATCAACAGGCGTAGATCGAGACAGGCAGCAAACAATCCGACAAATCAACAAATGATCCAAACTAGGGCAGGTGGCAAAGAATCAGTAGTCCAATAACAATCCAGGTCATACACAGAAATCGATCAGTAATGCAGCACAAGGCAAACAAGACTTCGCAAAGAGCGAAGGAGTGAGTCCCGTTTATTTGGTGAGCGGTAATGATGACCAGGTGACAAACGGGAAGTAATTAGTTCTGGTGTAGATGCATGCTGGGATCTGTAGTCCGTTCTGGATACTGACCCTTTCACGCGTGAGATTTTTAGGCGACAGACCCCCCAGAGTTTTTTTATTGTGACTGTTATTTTGCAATGAATCACGTTCCAGTTACCATGAAGACGCATAAAGCTTGTCGCTTGACATTACACAGTGCCGCGCTGCAGCTTATAAATATATATAAAAGGGAAAATTTCATATTAAATATTTATAAAATTAACCTTTACATGCATTGTTAAATGAAAGAATTTCATAGAATTTTCCTAATGTTAAATATGTGCAAACATTTATAATGGTCACGTTAGATAATTGGTAAGTTATCATGGGCACCGCAATTTGTCCGGGAGACCCTGCTGGATTTAAAACATGCTCATCCACTTCTTTAAAAAATATAAATGTCTGGCGAACTGAGAGAGGAATAGAGTAAACTTTATAATTACCTACACAATTGATTGACAGGAATAAAACATAATCGCACGTTGTTTGAAAGATGCTTTTGCCTCAGTTTCATAAAAAGTATAGGCTATAGAAGCGCTATGTAGAAGATGATGTATATGAAAAGCGCTATACAAATAAATGTGTTAAAATTGAACTTATATATGTTTATTTCTGGTATTTGTGTTTCTATTTATCTGTGATCGTGCAGCATAATGAAATGTAAGAAACAAATAAACATTACGTGACAGAAAACGCTAACAACTGTGACACATAATAAGCGCTGAGAGACTTGCTCTCTCGTTTACCGCCAATTCCTGGTTTGAAAACAGATTTGAATTTAGCAGGTGATCACGTGACCACGGAACGTTCTAATCACATTGGTGTGATTGTACGCGTCAAAGGGTTAAAATGCAAATCAATGTATAACTTTTTTTTAAAGTGTTGTTCTGGATTTTTTTTTCACTGTTAAAATGATGCTACCATTAAAATGATAGACTGAGCACCAAGTTTCTTGGTGTTCACCTGGTGGAGAACCTCACCTGGTCACTCAACACCAGCTCCATAGCCAAGAAAGCCCAGCAACGCTTATACTTTCTGAGAAAACTGAGGAAAGCACATCTTTCACCCCCCATCCTAACTACATTCTACAGAGGGACCACTGAGAGCATCCTCTCCAACTGCATCACTGCCTGATTTGGCAATATCACCGTCTCGGACCACAAGACCCTTCAGCGGGTTGTGAGGACAGCGGAAAAGATCATCGGGGTCTCTCTTCCCTCCATCATGGACATATACACCTCACGCTGCATCCACAAAGCCATCAGCATTGTGGATGACCCCACACACCCCTCTCATACACACTTTGCCCTCCTACCGTTTGGCAGACGGTACCGTAGCATTCGGGCCCTCACAACCAGACTGGGAAATAGCTTTATTCCCCATGCCATCAGGCTTCTCAGTAGTCAGTAAAACTGGACTGAAGGATTTCACACACACAAACATTTACATATATACACAACTGGACATTTCCCACCCCTCATTTGCACTAAAGTCTTTTTGCACATCTGGCTGCCAAACCATACATAATAATGATTACACTTTAAACACTATGTTTACAATCTGTACAAATGTCTTGTGCTGTCTGCACTCGTTTCGCACTTGTAACTTGTAAATCATTTCTTTGTCATTGGGCAAAATCAGCAGGGGATCAAAAAATGTTTTTCCTGACTGTAAAAGACGACTAAATAGATAAATAAACATGGCAAAAGTAAACGTGTTAGCTTGGAAATGGAATGGATTTTCCTTAATAACTTCAGCATAAATTGTGTCTACATTCGACAATCTTTCTTGATACTAAATATGTCACCAATGTATTAACACAATCCTGAACAAAGAACAGAATAAAGTGTAGATAAAGTAGCAAATTGTGAGAAACAGTTGCTATGTCAGTTTCGTACGAGTCCGAGTTCTCTGTTATCTTCCCTTAGGAAACAGATATCCATCCCTGTTGTGGAAGAGTGTTAAACATATCTGAACATATTAACACTGTGCTCTGATATCTGAACACACAGTTAAATGAGGCTTATCTTTATCTTTGTTTTTTACACAGAAGCAACAGAAATTAGCACAGAACCTTAACACACTCTAAATGTATGTTCAATAAAGACACATTGGTGTAGTACAAAAATATACTTGGTGTTAAATTGCTCAGATCTCACACAGGACCCTAAACCACCTGTTTTGTATTGTTATTCAATAGTAAAATTAATTTTCAGTTGAAAGCTCTTCAGATCATTGGAATTGATGATCCTCACTCACATGTCAGAAAGAGGTTGTCTTCACCCACTCTGGTCTTCGCAGGTCTGATGTTCAGCTCAATGCTGGCCATGTCCAGGTTATGCTTATTCTCGTGTTTTTCTACTGACATTTACAATGCAATTGAATGTGTGATAAATTCAATTATCATGCAATATTTCTGTTTAAATGATATGCGTATTAAAGTAATAGACTAATGATTTTACACAGCTGAGAAATTAGCTGATATTTGGTCAATCTGATTAAAATTGCCATCGGCCAATAACCATGTTCAGTTAGTTGTAATTATCAAAAGTAGTAGTTAATTATCAAAAGTGACAGTTCTCTGTGTCTATTTTACAAGGAGCAGAGAAACTATATAATAAAAAGATTGGCTTGGCAGTACTGTCAATTCTTTAATTACATTTTACCTCAGCATATTTTTAATTTGCTGCTTAAATAATTTTAATTTGCTGCTTTAATTTGCTCATTTGCCCCTCCCTGCTTACCGTGGTGACGAAATACAAAGCAGACTGTCATCGCTAAATGGCTGGTTGTCTAAGTGGTGTCCACAAAATAATATAGGCTACATAGATAATTGGAAATGGTTTTGGGGCAGACCTGACCTGCTGAAAAGAGATGGTCTCCATCCCTCTAGGGCTGGGGCTGCTCGTTTATCTAGACATTTGGCATATAGTTATCCTAATAATACTAACATTTGACTAACTGGGGCCCAGGTCAGGAAGCAGACTGACTGGTTTAACCAACTGTTTGCCAGCCGTCACATGCCACAGATGTCACATAATTTGCAGTGGTGGAGGCTCCAGCTCCCTCTCCATCGTGGCAGCAGAGTCCACAACAACCGCTCCCGTTACACAGCCCCCAGCAGCGGGAATCGCATCGGGTCCGGTAAGCCCACGATTAGCTTTCCCCGAAAGGTTTAATGGGAATTCTACTCAATGCAGAGGTTTTTTGTTGCAATGCTCTTTGTTTGTTTCGCAAGTAAAATAGCATTTGTGTGTTCATTATTAACCGGTAAGGCATTAGAATGGGTGACAGCGATATGGAGTGTAAACGGGCCTACTTTCCCAACGATTTATATGTTTTTGTCCTGATTCAGGGAGGTTTTTGATCACCCCGCTGGAGGTAAAAATCCGGGGAACGAATTGTTAACAATTACCCAGGGTAGATCTACTGCTCCCGAATATGCTCTTACTTTCAGGATGCTAGCGGTGCAAACGAACTGGGTCGAAGATACTCTAAAGCGGCTTTTTCGTCAGGGCTTAAACCCGGATCTCCAGTTGGAGTTAGCGTGTCGTGATGAGAAGAAGGACTTGAATCAATTCATCGATCTGACCATTCAGTTGAACAACCTCTTACGCTCACGCAGGCCAGGCCCGAGACATCAGTTTGCGGCTCATTCTCGCCCCGATGAACCCATGCAGCTTGGATATACTCACATCACCCCTGAGGAGAGATCTCGCCACTTAGAAAATCGGCTTTGTTTGTACTGCGGTCAAGCTGGACATCTGAGAATCTCCTGCCCAGTAAGGCCTCAAACCGAACGTCGTCTGGTAAGTCTAACCACCATACCTCTCTCTCCCCCTAATTCACTGTCGCTACCCGTAATGATATGTATCGCAGACCAAACCTTGGAAACTCTTGCCTTAGTAGATTCTGGAGCTGCAGGAAATTTCATGTCGAATGAGTTTGCTGAAAAGTATAATATTCCTTTGTCATCTCCCATTTGCTCTCTAACAGTGGAAGCGCTAGACGGACATCCTATAGGCTGAACTATTTCATCTGCCCATCATGCTATAATTTTAGGAATGCCATGGTTACAACAACACAAACTGGTCATTTCATGGAAAGACTGTGAGCTGCAGAAATGGGGACCCAATTGTACTAACAAATGTCTTCAGTCTGTAATCCGTAACGACAAAATCAAGATAGAATCCAAGGCCGTGTCATCCATTCCTGAACCTTATCAAGATTTATCAGAAGTATTTAATAAACAGAGGGCAACACAACTTCCACCACATCGTGATATAGACTGTGCTATTGATCTTATACCCGGCTCTGTCCCTTCAAAAGGTCATATCTTTCCACTATCACAGCCTGAATCAGAAGCAATGAAGGATTACATACAGGAGGGACTAGAGAAGGGTTTTATACGTCCCTTAAAACTCACCCGCCTCTGCTGGCTTCTTCTTTGTGAAGAAGAAGGACGGAGTTCTCAGGCCCTGCATTGATTACCATGCTCTAAATGAGGTAACAATAAAGTTCAGATACCCCCTACCTTTGGTACCAGCCACGTTAGAACAGCTTAGACAGGCCAAATTCTTCACCAAATTAGATCTACGTAACGCTTACAATTTAATAAGAATTCGAGAAGGTGACGAATGGAAGACTGCATTTTCAACTACCTCAGGCCATTATGAGTATCTTGTTATGCCCTTTGGTTTAGCGAATAGCCCATCCGTGTTTCAGGCCTACATAAACAATCTATTTCGTAATATGTATATCAATGACATCCTAATTTATTCTCAGACATTCGAGGAACATATTACACAAGTCAGAGCAGTTTTGAAACGTCTTTTAGAAAACAACCTTTTTGTTAAGTTATAAAAATTTCATCATTCCATTACTTCTTTTTTGGGTTAATTAGCAGTGAGGGAGTCGCCATGGACGAACAAAAAGTAGACTCAGTAACCAATTGGCCACAACCTCGTACAGTTAAAGAATTACAAAGGTTTCTAGGGTTTGCAAATTTTTACAGACGTTTTATAAGAGGTTTTAGTTCAGTAGCAGCACCCTTAACCGCCATGACCAAACAGAACAAGGGTAGATTAATTTGGTCCCAACAGGCTGAAGCAGCATTTCTAGAACTAAAGAATCATTTTACCACCGCGCCCATTCTAAAACACCCCGACCAAGAACTACAGTTCATAGTAGAAGTTGATGCATCCAATACAGGGGTGGGAGCCATCCTCTCACAACGCCACGACGATCCCCCCAAGCTACATCCATGTGCCTACTTCTCTAGGAAGCTTTCCCCAACCGAACGCAATTATGACGTAGGCAATCGTGAACTCTTAGCCATTAAGTTAGCCCTCGAGGAGTGGAGACATTCGCTCTAGGGAGGCAAACTGCCCTTTATAGTTCTAACTAATCACAAGAACTTAGAATATTTACGTAGTGCCAAGAGAATCAATCCTTGCCAGGCCCGCTGGGCATTATTTTTCACCCGGTTTCAGTTCACTGTAACTTATCGGCCAGGGACTAAGAATGGCAAGGCCGACGCTCTCTCTCGCCAAGAGGAGGACTCTCCTCAGGAACAGACCGAGGAATTCATCATACCTAACAACCTTCTAGTAGCCCCTGTTTTCTGGGATATCTCAACTGAAATCACTAACCATAACAAACAACACCCACCCCCTAACAGTTGCCCACCTAATAGAAAATTTGTTCCAGAAACTCTCCGTCCAAGAGTAATATCCCTAGTACATAGTCTCCCCAGCTCTGGTCATCCGGGAATCAACACCATGGTGGACATCCTTAAGAACCGCTATTGGTGGCCATCTATAGTCTCCGATACCATCCAATTCATCAAACAATGTTCTACCTGTCAGAGCTCAAAGACCCCCAAGCAATGCCCTGCAGGTTTGTTACAACCTCTACCCATTCCTCAACGCCCTTGGTCACACACTGCAGTAGATTTCATCATTGATCTCCCTCCATCACAAGGTAAAACCACGATACTCACCATTGTTGACCGCTTCTCAAAAGCTTGTAGAGTTATCCCTCTGCCAAAATTACCTACATCATTTGAGGCTGCTGAGATCTTATGTAATGAGGTCTTTAGATTTTATGGATTACCGGAGGACATTGTATCAGACCAGGGTCCCTAATTCACATCAAGGGTTTGGTCTGGGTTCTTTAAAGCACTTGGTGTTAACGTCAGTCAAACAGAGCACTTAAATCAAGAAATAATAAGATTTCTAAGAACTTACTGTCAATGGAATCAGAATGACTGGTGCAAATATCTATTATGGGCAGAATACGCTCAAAATTCCCTAATTAATCCCTCTACAGGTATCACCCCATTCAAATGCATCCTGGGCTTTCAACCTCCATTATTTGCCTGAACAGGCGAACCCACAGAACTTCCCGCAGTCAACGAGTGGTTGCAAAGAAGTGAGGTGACTTGGGAAAGGGCACACACCCATCTGCAACGGGCAGTCCGAAGACAGACTGTACAGGCAAATGCACATCGTCGAACTGGTCCAAGGTACATCCCTGGCCAGAGGGTATGGTTATCCACTAAAGACCTGCGGTTAAAGCTCCCATGCCGAAAGTTAAACCCAAGGTATGTAGGCCTATTTTAAATCATAAGACAAATTACTCCAGTTTCTTTTAGTTTAATACTCCCTAGTAATTACCGTATTTCTCCCACATTCTACATGTCATTGCTCAAACCTGCTGTCTCTCCGGAGAGGGACGCTAAGGAAGTGCCCGGTGAACAGAGTCCCCCCATAATGGTCGACGGTGAGGAGGCATACAGAGAAAGGGAACTCCTGAACTCAAGACGTCGGGGTCGCACGCTACAGTATCTAGTGGACTGGGAGGGGTATGGCCCAGAGGAGCAGTCCTGGGTCAATGCAGGAGATATCCTGGACCCTACTTTGACAGAGGAATTTCACCGGAATCATCCGGGTAAGCCGGCCCCTCGTCTACGTGGTAGACCCCGACGTCGTCGGCCTCCTCGCTATAGGAGCCGCTCACAGGGGGCAGGCTCTGTTACGGTGGAGGCTCCAGCTCCCTCTCCATCACGGCAGCAAAGGGAGCCATCTCCAGAATATTGACCGTTTCATCCTGGACTACGATTCCCACAATCCACCTCCACACTGATTACTTCCGGACTTGCACCTGAATACCATTTCCTCTAACGGATAAATACTGGACTGTAACCACTTCTCTTTGCGAAGTCTTGTTTGCCCTTGGTAACATTTCTAAGCATTTTTCCCTGTTGTTGTATTTTTGCTACTCGTGTACCGACCCTGCCTGTTTTCTGGTTTCTGGTGATTCTCGCTGCCTGCCTTTTGGATTTATCTGATTATCTCTGTTTGTCTGCCACCTGCCCTGACCATTTGCCTGTTTAATGTTTACGATTGTTCTCTGCCTGTCTCGACCCATTGCCAGTTTAACGACAATGATTGTTTATTGCCTGATCCTTTGCTTGCTTGAAGTATTTACATTTATTTCTGTTCAGCTGTTTATTGTTAATAAACCACTGCAGATGTATCCAAACGCCTCAGATCAGTCATTACACATATAGAATCACCTAAATATTATAATATAGACTGTGTCTGTCCCCCGGACTGGTAAATACAAAAAACCCAGTAAACAATTATATGGTAATTTAATTAATGTTAAACAAATAAAAAAGGTACAAAATAGAGACAAACAATTAATAAAGCTTGGCTTGCTGAATATTAGAGCTCTCTCTACAAAAGCACTTTTTATTAATGATTTAATCACAGATCAAAACCTAGATGTGCTCTGCTTGACAGAAACAGGGCTAAAACAAGACAATGATATTACGTTAAATGAGTCAATCCCCCAAAATTACTGTTATAAGCATGAGCCTCGGCCTAAAGGCAAAGGGGGAGGTGTTGCTGCACTTTATACGAATACTTTTATAGCTGCCCAAAAATCTAACTTTAATTACAACTCTTTTGAAGTAATGGTGCCTAATATAACTTCATCTGGGGTAAATAAGCAGACGCTGTCATTTCTATTGGCTACTGTCTACAGGCCACCAGGTTACCACACAGACTCTATTAAGGAATTTGCTGACTTTATCAGAAGTAATACTAGCCACCGATCAAGTCTTATTGGTGGTGATTTTAACATCCACATCGATAATGAAACGGATGCATTGGGCTTGGCTTTCAAAGATATTTTGAACACTATTGGTGTCAACACGTGTCAGGACCGACTCATCGCCGTAATTATACTTTAGATTTGATCCTGTCTTATGGTATTATTAGTTAATGACATTAATATTCTGCAGCAGAGTGAAGACATTTCAAATAATTATCTGGTGTCCTGTAAAATACATTTACCTATGGCTTAAGTCACCTACTCGCTATAAATACAGTAGAACAATACATTCTACTACTAAAGATTATTTTATCAAAAACCTGCCTGCACTGTCTTCATTCCCTAACATAATGGATGATTCTGAAGACCTTGACAGCGCGACAGAAAATGTTAACTCCTTATTTTCTAACACCTTAGACATAGTTGCTCCTCGGATATTTCGGATAGCATGAAAGGAGAATGTTTTAAATGATAGAAAGGCCTTAAAAAGCTGAACACTGAAGAACACTGCCTTATTCTGGATGGATGCTCTATAAAGCCTGCTTCATTAGTCAAAAATCTGGGTGTCATTTTTAATAACAATCTATCGTTTGAAAGCCATATTTCCAATGTTTGTAAAACTGCATTTTTTCATCTTAAAAATATAGCGAAACTACGACACATGCTCTCGAAGCCAGATACAGAAAAATTTATTCATGACATCAAGACCTGATTACTGCAACGCCCTACTTGGTGGCTGCCCTGCAAGACTAATCCAAAAACTCCAGATGGTTCAGAATGCAGCAGCCAGAGTTCTCACAAGAACGAACAAGTACGACCATATAAGCCCAGTTTTGTCAACTACACTGGCTGTCTATCAAGCACAGTATAAATTTTAAAATCTTGCTTATTACTTACAAGGCCCTGAATGATTTAGCTCCACAATACTTAAGTGAGCTCCTCTCTTATTATAGTCCTTCACGTTCACTGCGATCGGAACTGTTAGTACCCAGAATTTCAAAAACAAGTGCTGGTGGTAGATCTTTCTCGTATTTGGCACCCAAACTTTGGAATAGCCTTCCCAGTGTTGTCTGGGAGGCAGATACACTCTGTCTTGTTAAATCTAGACTAAAGACCCACCTCTTTAATCTTGCCTACACATAGTCATATGGATTTTTACTCAAATCCCCTAAGGGATTAGTAGGCTGCATTAATTAGGTAAACCGGAACCGGGAACACTTTCCATAAAACAGATGTACTGGCTACCCACTAAACCTGTCTGTCTTTCATTCCCCAAGGTCCTGTAGTCAGCTGGACACAAAATCTGAGACCAGATGGTGGGGGACTGGATGAAATGACCCTCAGACAGATCATTAGGACTTGATAGACTTCTTTAGTAATCTTACCGTTATATACATAATGGATGAAGGACCATCGTGTTGGATGAAGGACCATCACTTTCAACTCAACATTGGCAAAACAGAAATGCTTATGGTTCCACTCAACCCATCTCTTCTTCACAACTTCTCACTTCAGATAGACGGATCAACCATCTCTCCATCCAAGACGGTCAAAAGCCTTGGAGTGATGATCGACGAACAACTGAGCTTCTCTGACCACATCTCCAAAACCGCTCGTTCCTGCAGATTCGCCCTCTACAATATCAGGAAGGTCAGATCCTTCCTATCGAATCATGCAGCACAACTTCTCGTTCAGGCTCTGGTCCTCTCCAGACTGGACTACTGCAATGCTCTCCTCGCAGGGCTTCCGGCTTGCTCTATCAAGCCCCTGCAGTTGATTCAGAATGCAGCAGCTAG
>JAZGTJ010008403.1:0-21066 GCA_036877575.1 Botia almorhae
CATCACATAAACATCTGTTGTGTGTGTCATTCAGAGCTGTGTGTATTACAGTAACAGCACCGCATCACATAAACATCTGTTGTGTGTGTCATTCAGAGCTGTGTGTATTACAGTAACAGCACCGCATCACATAAACATCTGTTGTGTGTGTCATTCAGAGTTGTGTGTATTACAGTAACAGCACCGCATCACATAAACATCTGTTGTGTGTGTCATTCAGAGCTGTGTGTATCACAGTAACAGCAACGCATCACATAAACATCTGTTGTGTGTGTCATTCAGAGCTGTGTGTATTACAGTAACAGCACCACATCACATAAACATCTGTTGTGTGTGTCATTCAGAGTTGTGTGTATTACAGTAACAGCACCACATCACATAAACATCTGTTGTGTGTGTCATTCAGAGCTGTGTGTAATACAGTAACAGCACAACATCACATTAACATCTGTTGTGTGTATTACACTAACAGCACCACATCTGGAATAAACACATGTAGAATAAATGACAGAACTCTCTTACCTTGCCTGCAACTTTAACTATAGCTCCCTCGTCCTTAAGTTTCTGGGCTACCAGATCAGGTGTCGCAGAGGGCAAAACAATAGTGGCAGGAAGGTTGAGTTTTCTTGCAGCATATGCAGTGGCCATACCAGCATTACCACCTGCATACACACAGAGAGTGTAAAACAACATACAACTTATAGTCTACACAACTTAAACTCAGATCTTATGCAGATTTTAACCCGTTGCTTGTTAAAATTGTTAAGTCGTCTTAGACTAGTCTGATCTGTTAAGTACTTTTTCTGTTTTTCTGCTGTGGAACAATACGCTTTGTGAACTCACCAGAAGAACAAACCACGCCAGCCGACTTAGTTGAATTTGCAACCTTGTAAGAATAAAGGTAAAACATGAATCGTTAACATTTCCAACATGCATCCGCACCTTTAGCGGCGCTAGAGGGCCCCTAAACACAGCGTGACAGACGTCACGTCAATGTGTTTTACATAACGGAATATTTTCATACAAAAATGCATGCAATTTTGTATGATGTAAAAAAGATGTAATTACAGCGAGACGTAACATCATGCACGATAACGTTAAGGACTTATGCATGTTTTTTCAAAGACATACCACAAGCAAATAAAAAAGGGCAAGTACCGTATATATTGCTTACGTTTTGACACATGTATCCAATGCCGCGGATTTTGAAGGACCCCGCGGGCTGCGAGCTCTCCATCTTCATATACACGGCGGTCCCCAGACGCTTAGACATGCGTGTGCTCTCCAGCAGCGGCGTGACGACGTGAAATCCAGCGTGCTTCGACATTATGCGCCAGTTTCTCTGAAGCGCAAAGCGAGCGGATGAAATCTGCTTGCAGGTATTCTCAGCTAATCATATAGTCACAGTTCGCAAAAATGAAGAACGTGTGCAAAAAAATCCCACCAACCTGTTGTTTTATAATGTACTCACCTGTTTCGTGCTGGATGTGTCTGATTCTCATGAACGCGGTTGTGTCGAAGTTCAAAGTGCGTTTGCTGACAATAAAGAAATCGAGCACTAATGAACTAATGTCCAAAACTAAACACCGACAGCCTGCGATGTGATGTAACAGGATAAAAGGCTGAGTTACTTATTCACAGCGAGCTGTAACGTTGCCCTAAAGGTGCAAAAACGTTGCGTTGACGTTACCCTTCAAACACGGTTGCGCCACACCAGCAGTTTTACATTGTAATAACGTTTCCATGAATAAGAAACGAAAACGTATCAAATTTTAGTTTATAAGTTCTAGTTTTTTAGACGTTGTGTTAATGTTATTGCTTGGTTATAAGAACATCATTCAAATATTGTTAATTCTGTTTCATAAAAACTTTTTATAAAAAAGTAACTTTTTTCTTAGAATAAAGAATAACGTTTTCTAGTATATGATAAATAACATTACAAAACATTCTACTAACGTTTTTGCAAGAACGTTTTAATAACTTCGAGAGAACTTTTAGGGAACGTTAGGCAACATTCTGAGAGCCTGTTGGCTAGGACGCCAGGAGATCAGATGTCAATTTCATTGTACTTTGAGATACTGTATTATCTGCTATTAAATGATTACCATGTTCATATATCATGGTAATTACATGGCATACAAAGAGACCTCAGACAGAACTATGTACATGTCATGGACATTACTTTATGTGTACCTACCTTCTGTCAGAAGAAAATTACAGTTAAAAATTACAGTGATCTTAAAAAAACTGTTGGCATAAAATACACAATTAAAACAATTAAAAATTAGTTTTGATTCAGTAGACGGAGATGGGCCATACCATTTATTTTCACTTTACGAAACCAATGTAACAAATAATTCCTACTTCTTTTAGTAAAACCTTTTAATATCCAATATCTTTCTGCAGAATGTTCATTTTTTCTAATTTGAAACTGATGATTCATTTTTATTTTCATGTTAAATAGAGCGCAAGCAAAATACACATTTAGCATCGGTCCTCATGATGAAACAGTATCAGTATTTTAAGATTGATCTGCTCATCTCTTCCCACAGGCTTGTGGCTTAACAATAACCGCTGTGTATAAAACAGGCTGTAAAAAAACAGGTCAATACAGCACGTGAGTTTGTCCCGATGTGGAATTTTTTATTGGGCACATTTACATGACATTTTGCTTAAACAGGTCTTGCACGGCAGCACAAACACTAGGCAGAGTCTGCCTGTTTTGACAGCCATTTTATGTCAAGCTTTGAAGAATTCTTATCTCAAATAAACAATCCTTAAAGAGGAAACGTTCACGTAGCATAAAAAAATAAAGCCTAACTTAGTGAAGCGTAGGAGTACAGAACCATGTGATATGTTATCAGTGTCTTCCCCTGATGGAAAAACAGCCATTGCATTTTTTTTTAATGGGATAACTTTTCTGTCAGCATCCTTTTAAAACTCAGTTCCTCACACATACCCACACAACTTCACCTCCTCAGGCCCACATAATCCTACACATACAAGAAATACATGTTCCCAGACCGGGCCACTTCCTTATTGTCCAGCCTCAAGGTCTCTTTCTAAACACTTTCTAGCACCTTCCTTCCTTTCCTCTAAATCAGCAACTTCCTAACCGTGGGAAATGAAACATAAGTCCCGTCGGTTTCCTCTCCACCTGATAATAATCACAAAGCACGTACACTGGACTCCCAGTACTGCACGCTCTGTCACGAACTCTTATCATCACTTTCACTTCCTACTCTGACAGTCACATCCCACTCTCTCTTACACACACACACACACACACACACACACACACACACACACACACACACAGTATACTCAAGGGGTTTACACTCTGGGAGAGGACAGGATAGCTAGCATGTTCCTCAACAGAAATACAGTAAGAGGGACACTGCATAAACAACACCTCAAAGTGACGAATAAAATCTGGGATGCAAATGAAAGACCGCTGAATTCCCCGCTCTCGGGTGAATCCATCTTTTCTGACTCCAGACGTGCTCCATCATCTCGCGACCTCTGTGGGCTCTGTGTTGTGTGATGGCAAAGACAGGGCAGAGCGCCATCCCGCAGCTTCATGCCAAGTGCTGTTACAGGAGCCTGCGCTGTCTCTCCAAGCCACTTATGCCAAGGAACGTTGCCTGGGTTTGATCCTTGGATACAGCTATAACAACAACAACAATTATACATAAAAAACATTTTAAATAATGAAACTGCTTGGTTCTTTCTCCTTTCTTTCTCTAAAACTTAGGAGTAACCTTAACTAAAAGACAAAGTTTCATTCAGTTTCAAAAATGTTTTAATGCAAATGTGCTGTTCAAGAAATCAATGTGTGTATTTACAGCTGTCCTACCCCTAATAGGTTGCGTGGTACGTATCCCTCCTTGTCGTTAAGCCTGGCCCACCACCACTCAGTCTCACTGTCATCCCTACGACTCAACACGGTGAGAGCGTCGCCTTCACGGAACGACAGCTCATCTGCACTCTGAGCTTCATAGCCCCAGAGGGCATATACCGTCCCTTTATTCATCACGCCCAGCTTCTCCTGGACACCTAATACAGAAATAGAGTAGAGGCACGGTAGCATTTACAGCACCTACACTGGAAATATACACTTGAAAGTAAGAATAAGCAGAAAATTGTTGAATATTACCATATAGAAACTGTGAGCACTGGACATAACCCTCCTCCATTTCTTCGCACTTGTCCGCTGCAGTTTCCACATCGCTGATGGTCGTGGCGAAAATGGCCGCTCCAGACTCCACCAGCAGCTTGCAGAGATGAACATTGTTGCATGAAGCTGCGCAGTGCAGAGGCGTCCTAATCGTGCACCAGACACAGTGACATAAGCAGTAAAACTACTTATTTACAGTTTTCTCCTTGGAGGAGTATGAATTTTGCAAACATAACAGCGTGAATTAAAACAGATGCAATAGTCCCTATTCCAGACAGATGTAGAGAGATTAGATGAACTATCAGACAAAGGTGAAGGTCCTCACCATCCATCACTGTCTGCAGCATTGACATTGACCCCAAAGTCCAGGAGAAACTTCACAATATGGTGGTGACCTGCACATACTGAATTATGAAGAGGGGTGATACCCTCATCATTGGGAGTGCTGGGATTGTCCACCTGATGATGAAGTCAGACTTTATCCAAAGCAACTTGCATGATGGACATCACAATAATTTATCAGAGCCAATTATGTAATGTTTGAAGAGTAAGAAGCTGACGTGTACCTCATAGATAATCCTTTGCACCAAGTCAAACTCGCCCTCCAGAGATGCATCCAAAAGCAGTGCAAGAGGGTTGAACTTGACCCTCAGGCCATGACCGGTTCTTTCAGAGCCAGGCTTCTTCAGGTTGGTGCGCTTGACCTGTGATGTGATATTTTTTTTAGTTTTCAGATTGTGAAGACTAAAATCTTAAAGATTCATTCATCTTTTAAAGAAATGATAAAAGAGTAGAACACAAAATGTATGCCATACTGGACCTAATTGATCTAGCCAACAGTGATCTCTAAATTTGATATCTTGTTCTGTAAAACTCTAAAAAATGTATATGTGTTGTAACAAAAGTTAACAAAAGTTGGGGTTGCAGTGGTACTCCAAATAACAGTGTGTAAACATTGCATATGAATCTCTTAAACCTGTGTGCAGAACAAAGGATACTGTGTGTAAACATGACTCTAGCAGGCTAGAGTCTAGTGCAAACTCACTGGAGATACGCCAGGAGGGGTGCCTGGCTGTGCTGTGGTCTTCTGCTCTGCAGTTTCTGGTACTGGGGTGGGCTGTGTGTCAGTAACACTTGTGTGGTTGTTGTTATGATTGTCCTCAGGAGTGTCTTTAAGAGCAGAGCCTGAGGCATCAGCAGACTGAGTACCCCCTGAGTCAGTGGATGCATGTGTCAGCTGGTTTTCATTGGCATCAGCAGTAGGTGATACAGAAGAGGTGGTAGGAGGTTCTGGGATAGCTGATTCTGCCGAAGGCCCAGGTAACATGTTTGAATCTATCAGGGTTCTACTGGCAGCATCTCCATCACCCAGGGCTGTAATCATATAGCTAAGTGGACTGTCTGGCTGGAAGAAGGGTGTACCAGCCACTCCACCCTCAATGCCTCCTGCAAGGGTATTAAACCGCTGATATAAAAGTTTCTGAATGTTAGGCCCACTTGGTCCTTCTGGCTCTGTGATGGAGCTTCGTTTCTTCAGTGGCCGTGGGGCGTTGGCTAATTTTCTTCTCAGAACCTCTAGATCAATGTCACTTTGGTAACGAAGAGGAGAATGGGCCACAGGAGTCAGTTTGGTAGGGCTGAGAGGGCGAGGGATGTTCTCCACAACAGGTGGAGTTAGGGGGGCACTCTCTTGGTCTGCTTCTTTGTCCACCTCATCTCTTGAGGACTGCTGGGGAACTGGCGAAGGAGATGTGGAACCTGGTAAAACTGGTTTCCCATATACTGAAAGCCAATAAAAAGAAAGCAATTTTTAAAAATAGGAATTTCATACCAATTCCCATACCTGCATGTAGATTAAACTTAACCCAACCCTAATGTTATGTACCGGCTTTGACAGCAGCTCTGCTACTACTGGAGTAATTTTTGGCTGTAGGGTGCTGTAGATACATGTTGTATATAGAGCTGGAGTTCATAGTCGCAGGACCCTTCCGAGGAGACTGGGGCCGGGACCCTCTGTCTGGAATAAAAGGACGCACCGCCACAGCCAGAGGAGGCTCTGTCCTCTCACCCTGGGGAAAGAGGGCTGACCCAGGCGTGGGACTGGGAGGCACTGTTATCCGCTGTTGAATCTGCTGTGAGGAAGAACCAAAGGCAGGGGGTGCTCTCTGCCAGCCTAAGGTGCCAGGAGCAGAACGAGGCAAAGAGCTGGTGGCACAGACTGTAGAGTGATGACCCGCACTGGGATACGTGCCATAGATGGGTGGAGGCTGCTTAGACAGTGCTGTTACTGTCCCTAACAGCTTAGGGGCTTCCTGGAATGAGATACAACCATGAGTTAAGCATGTGCAAGACTCAAGGATGTCTTCCATAAGAACACAAAGACTCCTGTGTATTCTTACCTTGTCCGAGGTACCCATCTTGCTGGTGCAATCTTGACTTGAGTCCTTCCAGTCTGGAGGTTTCAGAAGAACCCTATTATTGCTGAAGGAGGGCCAGTTTGCATCATTAGCTAGAGGGAACACAGCAGTTTACTAAATAAGTCAGGCGGAAAGAGACAGAGGCATATATGCTTTTTCTCGCCAGTCGGGTCATTAAAGAAGGAGTTGAGTCTCAAATTGGACTACACTTACACCTCTGACCCATGACATAAGAGCGCTTCTAATCAGGGGTTTCAGTTGGGTATATTTGTATCCTGTCCTCCGCTCTCTTTGGGTTAAATGGATTACTAAGCCTGTGTCCAAGTCCGCTGCTCTGTAAGAGCCACGGGCACTGACGCATGTTTATTCCATCCGGGTGACAGTCACCCTGTCAAACTAACTGGCAAGTTGACTGCAAAGTCCCACAATGGTGAAACGCAGTGATACATTTACATTAATGCATTTGGCAGACGCTTTTATTCAAAGCGACTAACATCGCATTATACTATACATTGTTTCTGAGTATGTGCAATCCCTGGGATCAAATCCATGACCTTGGCGTTGTTGAGCTACAGGAAAGTGATGTGAAGACCTAAGCACATCATAAATATGGGTTTCCCTGCTCTATATAGGTCAAATTCTTCCAGAGACTAATTACACTAAAGGTTGAATACGGCGCTTTGTGCTTTGTGACGTGTTCTTGAGGCCTGGCTGACATTTTCATGGCCACTTACAAAAATAAACGCTGTTACATAACTGCACTTATTATTTCTGCTGGTTCAGTTGAGGGTTTTAGCACTCCTGTGAATCACACTGTTATGACTAAAGAAATGATGGTTAGTGTATCGCTTCTACGCTACATAAAAACGTGTGCCTCAAAATACCATGAAGTTTCATGTACTGAGTTTGTCAGTACCCATGAGGTATGCTCTTATGTACGGGACTTACCTGATGGGCACTGGGCAGGTGATTGTAGTGTTAATGTGTCAACGTAAGAGAGCTAAGTTTGATCATTTACATTTTTTATAATATTAATGTTATTATTAACATTAATATTAATGCCTTGCACTAGTGCACGGGTAAACCTTTGTGCTGAATAATGATGTGCAGCCCTGTTTCGTGCTTTCTCATTGGAGAATTCCTTAAAGCCTGAACACTCACTAGAAGTACAGTCGGAGTCTGTGGGGGCATCAGGCCCCTCTCTAGGGTCTGAGGTTGACACCAGAGGGTCCACTATGATGTCTAAGTCTGAGACCTTCCATGGGCCTGCAGGCATCCTCACCCTCTCATCCTCTGTACCGCCGCCCCCACGTATGACACAGAAGCATGACAAACAGAAGAGGAAGAGAAGAAGAGGTGACAGACACGAGAAAATGGAAAAGCATGTTAATGATAAAGACTGGAAAAATAAATAAAGGCATGTATTTAGTATGATGTCAATATCTGAGTAAGGATATGTTTCAAAACGGTCTTTATGAAACATGACACTGCAGTTCTTCACCCAACTGTGCTGTTAGCATTGCGATGTCAAGAATGACAAATAGCTGCTATTGTGATATATCAGGAAAATGAGAGACGCAGAAAGAAATTTAAACCGAGCTGAATGAGTGATTTTACAGCAGTGATGTAAAAGAAGATTCACTTTCACAAGGAGACGGAAGGTGCTGCTAGATTTCGGGTGATGGATATACTTAATTTTTGAGTTTCACGCCTCAAAAATAATAATATAATGCATCTATCATGATTTATGTGGTAGTATCTTCTGGAATGGGGTTCCGGCTTCTTGTAAGCCAACTGGAGCCTCTGTTTTCTCATATAGATGTTTTCAGACATTAATGTGAGATTATCAAGCATGCAGAGTTTCTTAGTGTCCCATAACCCTTGTTCCTTCACAATTCCTGTGGAATTCCTTGTTGCACTCCTGGAAGCAGCAGGTACAAGATAGAAGGTTGCCAAAGAATAGGAGGAAAGGCTGACCTGACTTGGAACGAGCATGGTTGACTCCAGCAGGAGAGGACTGTGGTTTCAAAGGATCAGGAGGTAATGTGTAGCCTCCTTCCTGTCGCCCGGGCACCGGAACCTGGATGTAAGGACAAACTGCTGCCACCCTCCCAGAGCTCCCTGGGGTGGGCTGAGGGGAAGGAGGGCCACTTATTCGGCCAAGCTGTGGACGAGACAAATGGTCGTTTAGACTACAGAGAGCTAGAAAATATGGTTCTAATTTTCTTCTCACAAAAATGTGCTGTAACTGGCAAGCATTGACTTATTCACTATATTAAAAAAATACCGCAGAATGTGGTTCTGTATGCGTTTGTGGAAACAAAACACTTTGTTTTGTTTCCACAAATCCAACACTTTGCGCACAAGTGAAGGGTTTAATCAAATCTGGCTTGTGTCTTTAAAGCTGCAACCCGCAACTTCTGAAGTCAAATAAAGCCAAACTGACATTTCCCAGGAAATCAGAGCAGACAGCTCAAATTGCTTACTGTTGTGAATAAGGGTAAAGCAAGGACACTGATCTGTGAGGCACTTGCTCAATAACTGTTTTTGGTTTATTTTTAAAGGTTATGGTTTGCAGCTGGCTATCTTCACTACTAACTAGTGGACAACTTCACGAGTGGGCTTTATTACATGCCTCGGCTTTCTTCTTGTAGAGACGCTCTCTGAGGTCTCCGATACGCTTGTCCATCATGGTCACCTCCATGTTACGTTTGTTGAGCATATCCTTGTGTTGCTGTAGCTTGCTGTTCTGTTCCTGATTTAGCTTGTTCCGGATCTAAGTGTTCATAAAAACACATATGCGTCACACACTTCCATACAGAGCTGAAAATGTTTCAGTCTCACAAAATGTCACATGTTCATGCAACTAATATCTTTGGTGTTCGAAAACGTCCTTGATAATCTGAATATTTTATGGGATATCTCTCTGGGGTACAAACTGTACACCACAAACAACTTCACAGAGACAAGATTCAGGCGAATGAATAAACAAGTGTGGCAAATCAGGAAACCACATCAAAATCAAAGTCTTTCAAAACTTCACTGGGGAAGAAAATGATTTTTGATGATCAAACAGTGATAATTGATTAAAAGAAAGTCTATTTCCTGTTACGTTTGTTTTTCCCAAGTGAATGCAGTATATTTAAGATAAAATGAGTATGAGTAGTGCGCATTTAATTAGAAAAGGTTTTCTACTGTAGTCTAAAAGAGACTATACATACAACAAGTCTTGTCTGTACAAACTTGTGTATTTTTAGTATGTGCACAAGTGTGTTGGAGTGAGGGCCAGTAAATATTATTGCTTAACCATCTAAAACATAACCTCACAAATAATAGCTAAGTTCATAAGTTCAACAAAAACGAAACAAGCCACTAAACATTTGCCCTTTTCTTACAATTGTACAAACCTGCAGTTCCTGGTAAAGTTTACGGAGTTCCAGCGCAGCATTGCTGGTCACCGGTCCCCCCAGAGGCTGCAAGCCATTGAGACGTCCCCTTCGCAGATCGTCTAGCTGCTGCGTAAGTTGATCCACCTTCAGCATGGCCGACTGCAGCTCTGCCTGCTTTTCCTGGAACAAGCTGCTAACATGCTCAATTTCGGCAGCTGCAAGAAACACACGTCGCATTCCGATTATATCAATCTATTTATGTGAATTCATAGGTCATTGTTGATACACTTTATACATCATTTGGAATCTCTGGATTTTAGGACTGTGTGTGTGTGTGTGTGTGTGTGTGTGTGTGTGTGCAAGTATGTGTGGGTGTGAGGACCACTGAGATATCCATCAGCCAAACTTACACATCAAAACACAGTTCAGAGTCTAAAAACAGAGAAATGATATAATGATCGATGTGACATTCATGGGACATTAACAATGGTTGACTCTTCCCATGTCTCCTCCACACCCCATCCAGAACTCGGTTTCACAGTTCATAGATGCTTCTCATGACTGATCTGATGCCAAGAAGGGAGTGGACGACAAGAGCAACTGGAGCAGGGGATGAAATTCCACTGCACGCGCTAACAATGACGTTCACTGTTAATTTTACACATAGCAGGTTTGAACAGTTGCAATAGAACAAACAACTTATTAGAGACCCTCGCCTGAGGGTAATCTAAGGTTAAGTGTCTTGCTTGAGGGTATAATTGTCATGGTTTGGCTTGATTATAATGGGGGCTGAACAAGCAACTCTCCAGTTACCAGCCCTAAGACTGTGCCACACAACCCTAAAATACAATCCCTGGTAAAGGATGCATCAGATATTAAACCTAAAGCTGTAATCAGTGACTTTTGAAAGTTAAAAATTAAATCAGTAACTGAGCAAGTACACGACAGAAGAGTGTTCAACATGATCTCTCCAATTCTCAATGTCAGTTTGGCTTTATGTGATGAAAATATGTAAAGTAACCTGCAATTTTATGTTTCAAACAGAGATGGCGCTAAAGAGGAAAACGTTACATTTTGAAGCTTTAGAAACAGTTAGAAAACATGGTTTTAAAGTTCTGACGCATCAACATCACGGCCAAATCACACCAAAAGTGAAACAAAAATGATCATCAACTAGCACTCATTAAAACTATCATTTTAAGTGTGTAAAGTGTCATAAAGTCTGTTAGTGTTGACATGGCCATACGTACACAGGTTGCTGTTGATAAGTTTGCTGTAGTCCACTTGACCCCTCATGGCGCGGACCTTCTTGAGTTTGGCCTCCTGACTCTCCACTCTCTCTCTTAACCTCTGGAGTTTCTCGCTCTCAGATACTGACTGGCCCTGCCGAGGGTCCTGCTGCTTCAGATACCGCAAGCGCTGCTCCTAAATGAACGACAGGAGAGGGGCGGAGAGGAGAGGGGAGGGTCATTTTAAAACGGGAGGGAACTTGCTCCACATGTCGTGAAAACACAAGCTGCACACCAACACCTCAATCACCAACAAGTTTCTCACACACCTCACTACGCACGGTGGAGAGCTGAGAGACAACACGGATGGGGAACAACAAGGAAACGGCAGATGGCAAAGAAGAGGAAGCAAAGGCAGAAAGACAGGAAATTTAAAACCTGCAATCTAATTTCAATGTCAAAAATGTGAAGAATAAAATGAATGTAATCTTTAAATAGGTCACCTCAAACTGGACTTACTCGAATGGTATGAAAGTGTACTTCAGATATTACAATGCCACACACACACAAACAGTGAATGTATGTTGAATGAGACTGAAATAGAAAGTGGAGGAACGCTCGTGCTGACGAGCAGATTCAGGCCAAACACATCCAGAGTGTTGACTCGACACAATCCAGTGTAAGTGAACGAATAAAGACAATTGTAGCGCGACTTCATTTACAGCTACATGTAAAAACACACGTTCACTTCAATGTGTTTTGCATACAATAATAAAAGTGCACAATAAATAAAAGTATCGATATTTTGTGGTTTTCTAAATGACGTTAGAGAATTATCAGTGACAAATGGCTAAATCTGATTATCTAATCGCAAAATCCTTAACAATATAAAATCAAAATCAATTAAAAAATCACCATCAAAATGTTTAAATTTGACTTCTTTTACCTTCCAGCAGGTAAGCTGACAGCCTCTTGATGTTTCCTGTTCTCTAAGTTGATTCTATGTATGTTTTGAAACTGTACTGTTTAACTTCAGAGAACACAGCTCTGATCCGAATGTCCAATCTACTAATCTGACACTTCTTTTCCCATTAACGGACTATTCACAAACACACATGCACACTCAGTTCCAGTGGTCTCAGCATCCACCCTCTTCCTGACAGCTGCAGCTCCATGCTGATGTCATTTCCTGCGTCAACGGAGTCCCTTTCCTGTTGTTGTATAAGGAAAGGAACTTTGTGTCCAGGCAACACGCACACTTCCCAGAGTACTGACTTGAGAGCAGTTGTTCACCATAAAAGTTTTGGATGTTTTGAAAAACAACGATTCTCAGATCTCAGTGATTTTGTGTCCTTACAGTGGAAGTCAATGTGTGCCACGTTTGTTTGTTACCAACATCAAAATATCTTCTTTTGTGTTCTTCAGAAGAACCAAAAAAATTAAACAGGTTTGGAATAACATGAAGTTTTTTTTTTTGGTGAACTGTTCCTTAATCATCACACTGAACTCTCAACAGTACCTTCATCACAAAAACAATCTTCAGACATGTTATAAAGGAGCCAAATATACACCAGGCTGAAATAAGCTTGCTATGCAGTTAACATGTAACTCGTGTTACACAAACATACACACAGGCCCAATTAATCAAACATGACATGTCTCACAGTCCAGATGATACGACCATGTGTTCGAGTGTATGCACACGTGTGTATACCAGCCTATGTTCTACAGTAGAGGGACCTTGGGGCCCAATTTTCAATGTGCTAAGAGTCAGCAGAAAAACCAACAGAAAAACCAAAAGATAACTGGGATATCTCAAAAGGCTTCAGAAATGATTGTTTTTGTCCAAAATCAAAGTGGATTTTCAGACTTTGTGGTTTTGTTTCTGTTGAACAGTTCTGAGATGAGAAAAGTCAAAGCGACGTCTGGAGACACATGAATAAACAGACATGAGGCTTCAGATGCTGCCGCTCACCTTAGCAATCAACATCTGCTGCTGAGCCTCGATCTGCTGCTGCTGTCGCATCGCCATCTCCTGCAGCTCCGACAGCGTCAACTCCACACGCGGATTCCCCACCTGCACACGCGCACACACACGCACACACACACGCACACACACGCACACACACGCACACACACACACACGCACACACACACGCACACACACGCACACACACGCACACACACACACACACAGCATTAGAGAATCTGACTAAACAGTTAGACTAAACTTCACTACAAACTTCAGTTTATATCACTACTTAATACCATTGCTGGTTTCCAGTATAATGTAGGTTTTGGGCATTTTTTTGCTGGTTTTAGCAAGTCTAAACTGGTCAATCTGATCTAACTGCAACAATAACCATCTTGCGCCAACAACAGACCAGCATTTCCTATCTCAAGCCAGTAAAGACCATGTTTGGCCTCAGGCTGGTTCAAACAGGTCCAAGCTATGTACACTGTATACTATGTATATTGTAGCAGGGCAGACAAATATGTAGCAGTGGTGATCAAAACAATCAGCAACAAACAACAGTTGTTGACCTGTGCAGAGGATACAAGAATCAGACAAAATCACAAGGAAATGCCTAGAGAGAGAGAGAGCGAGAGAGCGAGAGAGAGGAGGATGCATGCAGTTGCCTGCCTTGTCCTGCAATTGTGTACTTACCTACACACTCTGTAACTCACGATTGATTACATAAGCACATGCCCACACACACACAGACATGGAAAGTATTGTCTACACCTACATTCAACAAAGTAGCAAGAGCCTGTGTGGAAATATTCCTGAATCGCATATACAGTTCCATTGTCTAAAACAGTCAAAGTAAATGAGTCACTGAGTCACTGGCTCCCCTCCACTTCTGTAACTGCCTCTCTGCATGTGTGTTATACATGCAATGACAGAAACATATCTGACGGGCCTGTGTGAGTCACAGCAGTACTGTGAAAACCTCATTAAAGAGGTCGGCTGCACATTTATCTAAATGATCTCTTTTTTTTGCAAGAGTATAAAATCTATAAAGCTTTATGAAAGAGGCTTTCACACTGTAAATCGAAGAATAGTTTTGGATTTAAAATATCTAGATTTTTGTAAATCTCGGATAACTCTGGGTTATCGTAATCCTAGATAATCTTGGTTTTGTAATCTTGGTTTTGTGATTTTGTTTGTAAATCTTGGGTTGAGAGTTACATTTAAATTATTTCTTTGGTTTAATAACATGAGGAAACCATGAGATATACTGTAACTTACTGTCCTTTAGTCATGTAATCAGTAAATCAGAGCAATCATCACTCTGGTTAACACGTTCGTTGTCACTGTTTGACTTTTAACCGTTTTCCTCAGATGCTGCAACTAAACACAGCATGAAATTTTCTACAACGGTACAAATCACATGAATCATTAACAAGGCAAAGCATTGTTAAGTTTATGTTGGGCTGTCTGCTGCTAAACAAAATGTTTCCGCAGGGTTAAATGCTGTTTTGAAGTAGCCTCTGTGAATCTCTATGCTGTCTGATGAGGCAGTATTTCTCAAACCCGGCAGGCTATTTATAGTCCAACACTATGCCAACATACTCGATTCTATAACCGGATTCATTGAATCAGGTTGTTTTTGGACTGGAACAGAGGAACCTCTAGCACCGGGTGACTTCCCATACGCCTCCAATCTGATTAATGTGCCACTGTGTCCTACCTTATTTCTGTTTGCATACAACTAATTTGTAAGATTATGTAAAACCCCAATTTTTTTTAACGCAAAAACGAATGCATACATAAAGAGCGAGAAAGCTCGATTTTAGCTGTAACCTTGGATGTTCTCTGGATAAAAAGCCTAAGGAAAGTGGTACGAGCCACAGGAAATGAGGTCACCCCTGGGGCGGTTCTGGTACGGATGAGCACCTGGTGGACCCCAGGGAGAAAGCTTTTCTTAAGATGGGATCAGTCATGAAGTATTACACACGCTCAACCGTGACATAACCCGCCACCCAGCGTGAACACATGATCAATATTTTGAATGTTTTCTTCACCATACATTACAGCAAATGAACAACACTGTCATTAAACTAAGCATGAAAATTCTGTCATCACTTACTCAGCCTCATAATGTTAAAGGTAATGGCAGACGTAATGCTAGTGACTGACGGCTTCGGTCCCCATTTACTTTCATTGTACAGAAAAAGAGCAGCGTGAACAATCTTCAAAACTTCTCTTCTGCACCACAGATGAAAGTCATACAAGTTTAAAAGAAAATGAGAAAATGATTGAAAATGATTTCTAATTTTGGATGATCTGTCCCTTTAAGAATGTTAATATTGTTTTTATTATATCAATAGTTCCTCAGATACAATCTATAGGTGATGTAACTCTCTCGTTCTCCCTCCATTTCATCTTTTCATTCTGCAAAACAATGTACAATAATGACGTAGTCCATTGGGTCATCGCCTGCCTGAAGCCATTTGCTATTCACATCTGACAAATGAGCTGTAATATGAGAACTTTCAGCTCGTCCCGTCACAAGAACAGTTTTTTAATTTTCACAAAAATAGTCTAACAGAGAAAAACACCAAAAAATAAATTGGTACTCACAGCTGGTTCATTCCGATCAATTCATCAAACTTATTGAACAGAAAACAAAATCTGACTTTGGCATCTGTAAAAGGGCAGTTTACCAAACGTTTGTTCAACGTTAAAATACTTTTAATACTTAAAATGTAATACTTAAGGGAATGTACACATGTTACGCTGTGACCATCACCAATTTTTCATCGTTTAATCACCTTTTCTGTAGTTCACTTTAACAGTCCTGCAGTGTGACGGATTACTTCTCAAAATTACATCTACAAAAACATTGATTCCTATGATGATAATCACATGTGATGATCACCAAAACCATCAAAATGTTTTTAGAATGTTTTTAGATTCATTATGACACGTGACACTGCAGGACACTGCCTACAATTACATGTCAACTACATGAATATTACATGTCTGGTCAGTGAATCCCTAAACATACCGCAGACACATCTGTCCGCTGTCTGGACAACAAAGTAACCTGACCCAATGTTTTACCTCACAAAACTGATCAATCAAAAGTCTGAGCATCAGAGTCAACAGCTTTTGTCCATCATAATATCATACTAATGGAGTGACACATACTGTAGCTCAATGTATAGCCGCACTGGACTTGAAAAGGCAGCGCTGGATTTACCTGGTTAGAGTCCCAGGTTATTCTGCATGATCGGACCTTAATTTTGCTGCATTGTCCTTCAGCTGTGAATTCCTGCACCGTTTCGACGTGGTTCCACTCCATCCCCAACGATCAGGTGCGCGTTGCCGCGTCTCTCAGTAAAACGGATCGGCGCTCGGTTGACGGATGCGGCGCAGCTGTAGTTGTTGCGGTGTTCGTGCGTGTGCTGGGACGCAGAGACCCCCGGCGCACACAGCCGCAATCCCCTCTCCAAAAAACAGGAGTGAAGTCATGCAGCACATTACCGATGAGTCAGGCTGTCATTTCCACTCCGCGCTACTGACTTTGCGCGTTTTTGCTTGACTGTACGTAGTTACAACATCAACACTGACGAGTAAATGCAGCCGAATAATAACTGCAGCTGGAAGAAAATGCGTAAAATGTTGTAAATGTTTATAAATGTTAACGTGAATGTTTGATGATGGATACTGCGTAAGTTTTCCCCCCAGGCATAATTTTGACGTGCAAGCACTTCTCTGCCTCTCTCTCTCTCTTTAATGTGTGTGTGTTTCCCCAGCCCGGTGTAGACTGCAGCACACGAGCTTTGCGATTCATTGGATCGGTTCGTTTGAACGTTTCGTTTCAATCATTCACTTTTTTAGTCCTGTATTTTTAGTGTATTATATGCATTTCGTTAAAACCAGCTTGTTTTGTTCTAAGTTTTCGTGTAAAGTATTTTAATGTGTTTTTTTTTTTTGGTGTTGTGCAAAGTGCGTTATATTTTATGTCATCCCCGTAATTATGTCTCTAGTGTTTTCTAAACCGTCTGAAAAAAGTGTGGTAAAAAATTACGTTCGTGATATCAAAATGTTACCCGTGCAGTTTATTAGCCAAATATGTAGCCAAATATGCTGATGTACATTGAGCAATTCTTAATGTACATCAGCACTGCCAAACGGTTCGACCGAATCACTCAAATCGGTTCACACAGAACCGATTGATTGGAAAAGAATGATTCGTTCGCGAATCGGACATTAGAACAGCGCGCACACACCCCTCCCCTCCCGGGAGCGCCTCTGTCAGGCTGCCCGCGCTGCGCCACAGCTGCCCCGCGCTCACTCCCAGATGCGCGTCAGTCACCGGTACACTGCACGAGTAGTCGAATACTCGACACTGTTTGCAGCTCTGCGACACAACTTGGGTGCAGATGAAATTAATGTTCAAAAGCGTAGGAATATTCGGTTTTATAGATTATGCAACAATCTGAAAACACGTAGTTAAAAACAAACCTAAATTTATGTTTGGAAGCAAAGATGTGACAAATCCATATTAGTATTCCAACAGTGAAGAGCAATTTAGCAAGTAAAGTTTTTGTGCCAACCGGATGAGGTATCTTGGCCAGAAATGGACATAGCCAATAAGCGCTATAATAATGCTGAACCAGCTATATAATCTCCCCAGCGTTTTAATAGCTGCAAGTACTGATTCATTCAACTGACCACGGTCATTTAAGCCTGACCTTCACACAGCCATGCAACAAAAAACAGCCAGTGCCACGGGCCAAAATCTGTGCTTTTAACTTCAGCAGACACACAGTACAACAGAAGCGTCGGTCAGCCATGTTCTGTGTGATAATAGCTGGGTTTGCAAAACCATAGAGGACAACTGGACAACAACGATGCCCAGACAGAGACGAACTATAAACTAAAGGCTTACTACGATTCCTAATCACCATTGTGCAGCTGAACAAGTTATCTAACCCCACGTTCTACCAATGGGACTGTTTTTGTATTGGCTTTCTCAAGGAACAAAAAAAATCAAAGGAGCTTGTGGACAGCAGGATAAATTATTAAATATTATGCAGCACAATTAATCATAACGGTGCATAAGATAGGACAGCGAAATAAATAGACGATTAACCTTTTTATTTTTGTTTGTTTGTGGATATCCGATTAGTCTATCCAATTTAATACTAAACTAATAACAGATAAATATAGTAAAATAATATAGAAATCATTTTCTCGATGTCCGATGTAACTGGACTCCACAGCAATAAAGGTGATTTACGGACTATAACGTTTACAGTGCTAGCGTCCCAAGAAAGCAACAGTATTTATATTCACAGCATTAGCAGGATTTGTCTTCCCCCTCTGCAGCATTTAGGCAGGAACACATTGCGGTTTCATTACTATGCAGAGCCCTTAGGTACACGTGCAGATCTTTGGAAACATGAAGAGACTAGGCATTCATCTCTACGGACAGAGCAGTTGCCTTCTCGCAGAACTCCAAATCGCATTTTACGGTGAATTTTGATGATCTAATAAAGTTTTATCTGCTGGGAGCAGGAGGCAGGCGAGATCTGACAACGGACCGTCGCGAGAGGGTCCAGAGGAAAAGGAGAGGGAAGATCAGTGATGGAGCTATCAGACTGGGGCAAGGCCAGCGAGATCAGACACAAAGCTGCCAGACAGGTCGAGAAAGCCGCCTGAAAACAAACAACGTCCATGATGAACAACGGCTTGTGCCTTTACGACTTAATCACTGCTTTCAAATGGACGTCTGAACATCAACACAACCTTTAATTAATCAACAGCACGCCAGCCATTTATCCAGCTGCGCTCTCTGAAAACAGACACAGATGGGCAAACAGAACAAGACGCGTCTTATGTGTGTGACGCATTCTGTTGACATGCGCATAATGCGACGCGTATCATGACCCTGACGGAAAGAGATGCATGACCATTAGATGTATACGTGACCATTAGACGAACATGTTGCATGATCTAACAGCGTTGAGCTACAAACACAGTCATGTCCAGCTGCTCTGGTGTGTTATCGAGAGTAAAGGGAGATAATAGGTGTGTTCAGTATGTAGCAGCATCTAGTAATTTGACTTCGGGCCCTCTGACCTGGTTTAAAATGGAGCACATACACAAGTTTACGTGTAACGCTGACAGTTTTAGAGTATACAATCTGGGCAGCGTGGAGGTTCAAAAGTTTCAGCGGTTACTGACCGGATGTAACTAAAGTATCATCACATGATACTGTCTGTAAAAATGAGAAGCCGCCTCCCACTGACTGGATTATCTGTAACAACAGGTGCATCATGGGACATGGGGAGCCACATGTCAGCAAGTGTCTCACTCATTTATACATAACTGGGGAAGTCCCATTGGCCACCTGTTCAATAGGCTTTGTGATTATACTTGTTAAGCAACCTGGACCAACCCAGAATGTTCTCATAACATTAGCTATCGTTGTCTAAACGTTCTCTCAAAGTTACCAGAAAAATTCTCGCAGTAATGTTAGTAGAACTTTACCACATTATATAGCATCCAAAACGCTATTCCTGCGTAGTTAGCGAACCTTGTTTAAAACTTTAAAGAATTAAAAATCTTTGAATAATGTTCTTATAATCAAACTTAAAAAAACGGACATTTTGAACATAAATTTGTAAATTGGTAATTTGTAAATTTGTACATTTTAGTAAAGGAACAGTTAGCCCCAAAATAAAAACTTTTCTGTTATCCTCATGTCATTCCAAACCTGTATCACTTTATTCTTCAGTGGAACACAAAACAAGACATTTTGAGAAATGTCTCAGTGGTTTTGTGTCCATACGGTGGAGGTCAGTGTGTCACTGTTGTCTGGTTACCAACATACTTCCTCAGAAGCAAAAAAAAAAACAGAAGCAAGGTTTGGAATGACATGAATGAGGGGAAATGACGAAGGAATTTTTATTTTTGGGTGAACTGTCTCTTTAAAATACTGACCTGAAATTAAATACTAACACAGGAACATCGATTGGTTTTGCAGGTTCAGAACATTCTTTCTTTCTTTGAGTATCAAAGACAGACGTACGGCAGCGAGCAGAAAGCACATGGCAAGCGGAGATTAACCCTGAGAGTGTTAATAGTCGAGTGATCTCTAGGAAAGCAGGGAAACCTGTGTATACTGTTTCCCTAAAACTTCCTGTATCCTCCACATGAACCAATCGGCTGTAGATGACTGTGGCTGGAGACCGAAGCTTATCAGCACGCAGCACATGAACTCCCTGCTGTGGAACTTCCAGTTTCAGCCTTACAACTACAATCCCTCATGTGAACTGTAATATAATTACATGGCAGCTACAGTCGGAACTGATGAGCTCTGAGGCGGAATCTCACAAAAACATACTTCACCCTGAAATCAGAAGGGTAAAAATTAAAAATTATGAAGAAAAAAGAAGCTTATTTAGGACCATTATGATTTTTTGCATATTGGAATATTTAAAATGTTTTACCTTGAAATATTACACCTTAAAGTACATGAATTGTACATGAAGTGCAATTGTGTCTTTTGAATGTTGACTGTTTTCCTGTTACAGTAGGTTACTGGAAGTTAAATGTGCTAAATTGTCATGAAAACAATGCAAACGTATCTTATTGGTTTACACATGCTCAGTGCGTCAGTATGCAGAGCTGTAAACCCAGACATTATATTTAATTCTAACAGTCAGACTACAGCAGTCTATCAGAGAGTAACGCAACAGAGTCTGTCCCTAAACCTTCAATAATCTCATACATGCGACTGAAGAATCACTTTCTTGCGCACGTATGTAATGAGCAAAACAGAACTGTATTATTCATTGATGAATACCCAGCTAACCAGGAACATTCTCAGGAC
>JAZGTJ010008404.1:430-21065 GCA_036877575.1 Botia almorhae
AAATACGGATGAATGGACTCACTTGTAAATCTTTTGTGGTCTGCATCTTTTGAGTAATGACAAACATTTGCTTCTCTCTGTCGATACGCTGTGATTGCACCTCATACGGACTCCGCCTCTGTTCAGCAAGTTTCTGAAGACAGACGGTGTAAACACGTTTTAAGATGGCATATTTGAAAACAATAAATAAATGTAATAAGACGTAACAATAATGTAACAATAATAAATGCACAGACATTGTGCCTGAATAGAAATTAATTCTGCAGTGGACTGGACACAGTAAAGTCATATAACATTATATTTATACAGTCTGCTGCTTTATGCGTCATCTTACCTAAACGCTCTTTGGTTCCACGACTCCCATAATGCTCTTGCTTTCTAGGGTCTCTGTTGTTGGTCGGTTATATGCTCGGCCCACCAATTGAGGCACTGTGTTGAGGTTCATCAGAATTCATTTATCAGAAATGGGTTTAAGTATAAACGTTTACGGTTATTCATTGAGCTTCAAAATGACTAACAATCCTGGAACATCACAAGCTATTTGTCTAGGGCGCTAATTACATACCATGCCAAGTTCAGAGTAAATTACTACACAAGCGAAAACACAAATAAATGCACAAGAAAGAACAATTTCTTCCTCTTATTATTTTTAAGATATAAAGGCTTATGCACTTATTAGGTGATGAACGTGCGCTTACAAGTTTGTAGTCTGTCTATCTGCAATACAGGACAAAAACGTCAATTTGATAAACAAAAAAGGCAGATAAACGTCTGTAACGATTTATGTTTTCTCTATAACGCTTGACTATTAACACTGATATGTGTTAGTGGACACACGCTGCACTAGCCATCGGGCTGAAAAGACAGCTTTACCAACATTCAGAAAACAACCATTTTAAACAATTACCTTGTCAAACTAAATAAGAACTATATCTGATCGTTTGCAACGAAGAACGAATTCATTTACAACGTCTGGTTTAGCTACACACCGAGTAGGCGATACATATCAACCCTGTTTAAACTTACCTGTGATCGCACTTTGTGGTCTAGTTGTTTAAATGTCAGACATCGAGTCGAAGAAAGAAAAAGAAAAACCGTGATGCGAATTATCCGTATATTCTTCGCTATAGTATGTGCGGCGATTCCTTCACGTGGGTACGATATGTCACCTTAATATTCCTTAGCAGCAGATTCGCCACGTTAGTTGACTGAAACCTCTAATATTACTTTTATATTATTTAACCGTTTATCTTGATTTATTACACCGATATTATTCATATTTAGACATTCATGAACAACTCAAACCCCTAAAACATAAACAGCCTATCAATAACATATATAGATAAAATAATACTGTGCCAATGTCAACAGCAGAGGGCAGTGTCGTCCACACATTTACATACACTTCAAATAACACATTCAGATTCATCCAAAGTCGAGTTCTCTTTTAAAGTTTATATAAAAGGTTCATGTTACTGACAGATTACATTTAAAAGCACAAATACAATAAAATGTATGTTCTGAAAGCAAACCTCTCTCAGAGTTTGTTAAAACCACACCTTTTCTCACTGTGACTCACAAAGCCCTAGTAACAGGCTGTAGTATCATTGACACTGAGTTTACACCATAGCATTAGCTTTATATGGCCATATAAACACTCATATTAATCACTTGAGTCTTCCATGTCCACTGTTCTACATAGGGAAGGCAGCCAGGCTCTCAGCGGGTCAGGACTCCATAACAAACCCTGGATGACGAGCCACTGAGTTTATATGTCTTGGCCAGCGTGTTGACACTTCGAATCACTTTGGTCATGATAATGATGGCCTTTATATGCCAAAGAGATTGGTTAACACTAACAGATAATACTTTGTGTTTTTTAAACTGGATTTTAAAGGAGGTCCTGGTATAATCCAGGCACTCATCTGACTCTTATCCAGAGGAACAGATTTTGTGCATCATCGTGACAAATGTTAGCAGTGATGACAACACCTGTGCATTTCTCACAGCTCTTAAGATCCAGTTATAACAACCATTATTTTTTGGCTCCAAAACACAGAGCATTAGTCAAAAATACAGATCGTGCACTGTTGCTGTAAGGCCTTTCCTATTGTGGTGTAGGACGTAACACACAAGACACTGAACACAAAAATAAAACAACAAAAATTTGTCACATTTTTCTTACAATTGAGTAAAAATATATACAAATGTATAATTGAATAAATAGGAGCAAAGAATGACCAATCATGTGATATTTTAAGACATTTCGTGATTGAAAATAATTTGTTCACATGTGCGAGATCTGCATTTTTTTGTTAACCCTGTAAAAAAGTGGGGTCATTTTTTCAATATGATGCCATTAGCCTGAATGACCTGGGGTTTGTGGGTGTTCAACTCCCTTATGGAAGACATATAAAACTGAGTCACCTGATGGCTTTTTCCTACAGCTGAACCACAGCACAGCATATAAAACAAAAGCATGACAGCCATCATTTTCCTGAATGCATTTTAACCTGATTATAGCCTGTATATTCCTAGACAAAACTCTGTATCACCTAAGCATCCAAACCTGTGTTTAAAAGAGGGCAGAATGTTAAATGGGCAGGACACAAGGTTGTAGGTTTATAATAGCCCAGAGTTTCTGGAATGCCCCTGCTTGACAGATATATTACTGTTCGGTTTTTAATATAGGCCTTTAAAAATCACACAAATGACATAATTCTACTGGCCAAAGGCTGAGCTCAGGATTGTGGAATTTCTGCCCTAACCAATGCAGGATTTCTATATGAAACCAATACTATTAAGAAAAGCTTGATTTTCCAGATGCGAATTCCTCCATCACTGTATTTCACTGTATTGGTGTTCAATATCTCTTATTAAATGGTCACAACCAATCAACAGATGACGTCAGCCTGATGTCTGTATGAGTGCCGTATTTAAACTGGTCTGTGAATGCCATAAAGGGAAGAAGCGTTTTGCCCTACATTCCGTGTTTATTTTTGAGTAATATTTCTTGAAACATGAAACCATGTAACAGATTTAAAACTTATAATTTCAGATTTTACCAAGTATTTTAACAACACCGCCCGAGTGCTAGAGTCTTCCAGGAAGAGCCTCTTCTGAATGTTTAGTTTTAAACGTTACTTACTTTAAGAAATACGACCACAGCACTCTGTAAAGGGAGAATATTGGACCATTAACAGTCTTCATACTGTTTACATTACCCAGCTGGCAGAATATAATGTCAGTATAAAAGTGTTTCAGGATTTTAAAGACACCTAAAACATGACAGACAATACAAATGTCTGTTTTTCCTGGGATAAGAGAATGTTTATCCCCAGCTGTTGTAACTGGAGGTATTACACAATTTACAGCTGATTCAATTTGGGGTAATTTGATAAACTGTTAAATGAACCTTAATGATGTTATGGTGACACTGGGCATCTGACATCTGGTGTTTCATAACTGCATGTTTAAAGAACGTTTCGTTAACGAATTTGAATCATGAATGAGCTATTCGATGTGGTCATACAAATGTATCTGCCACTGTTTTTGTACAGTAGGTGTCTGTAACAACCTCCGGTGTAGCTGTACAAAAATACATCATCATGTGATTTATATAAATTGCTTATTGTTGGCTCTATTGTCTGAATAATCATGAGTCCAAGAGGCCCTTGATGTTGTGCCTTCATCCAAGTATTACATTACAAACATGACTACATAGTGAAAACGAATACCAAAACAACAGTTACTTCTTTGTTATACAAAAACACTAGCACTTAAAATGGAGTGCCTCAGGTCTTTCCATTGCAAACTCTTGACAATATTAAGCCCCAATGATTTGTTGGTCTATTATTGTGCAGTGAGACAGAACTAATTTTAAATAAGGATTTTATTTTGATTTTCAAAATGCATGTCAATGCTCTTCACAAAAACAGTAGGCTATTAGGTTCTAATTAAAGATCTTATGTGTTTTTTTTCCCCTTTTAGTTACATAAATCAAATCAGCACAGCCCTGTTAAATAAAATATGCGTGATTCTTTATAGGAGTGCAGATGCAAAAATGAATTTTTTTGTTTCGTTGTTAACAAGTTCCCTCAAAGTTACCAAAAACGCCCTTACAGTAACGTTAGTATAACGTTTTCTAAAGTAACACATCAAATATATAAAACGTTGTTCCAAAGTTGTTAGGGGACGTTTGTAAAATAGAATAAAAAACTGAATAACGTGTCATAATGTTAATATAACGTTTAAAAACTGGAAAATCTGAACATTCAGTAACATTTTTGCTTGGTCTCGCTCCTCAGATCTGGGTGTCAAGTAACAGGTATGTGTGTTACTCTTATTTAACTAGTATATTACAAACAGTTACGCTCGCCTGCTTGTTTTAAATCAGACCTGCCACAATGAATGTGAACTGTCTTCATTTAAGATCATTCACTGAAACGTAACAAAAGGAGGAAGACCGTTTTTCATCCATTGGGGCGGGAGCTTGTGACTCACTGAACTTCCTCTGTATAGTAGCGCATGGAGGAGTTGAGCGCTATCATTCCTTCTTTCGGTGCTTTGAGAGACAGATCTGGGCACTTCTGCACACGCGTGTGAATCCACAGGAGTAGAAATATTCAACAGGCCGACTGCATTGACCTCAGCGCACCCGAGACGGACGCACGGGCGGACACGGGGCGCGTCTTTATAAAGCGTTTAAGCGGTAAGCGCGATTCTTCTGTCTCTGTCTTTCCTGTCATTTAAAATGAGAATCCCACGTGACGTAGAGGTAACGATTAATAATTCGTCTATTCATTCATAAAGGTTTTTCTCCAGCAAGTAAAATAGTCACACTGCGGTCCTGTGAAAGTTTTCATTCATTCGCTTTACTGTAAGAAAGTTGGAAAGAATTTAACCGTAAAGACATTTTAATAGACTAAACGTGTTTAGTTTTGTGATATTCTTTGGATGTCGTTTTGTCTTTTTCAACATGAACGCGTAAGGTGATTTTTTACACAAGTTTAATCACTGTGGATACCTCTTTTTGATAACTATTGTGAGGCAAATAGCCACAGTCATTTTACTTTTTAAGTGTACAAAGAAATATATTGCCTATACTGACATTACCTGTTGAAAGTTTGCTTGCATTGGACTGTTGTGCAATATATACAGTGACATCCATAAGTATTGGGACAGTAAGGTGAAAATGACTAGATTAGAAGATGAATATGAGGTAAATGTACATAACGTCACAATTTTAGACATTTTTCACTGCATTTCTGTCAGTCAGTCAGCTCTTGTGCCTTCTTTTCGGCTTTTGTGTGGTCTCGCCGAACACAAGACTGCAGAAGCAATGAACAGAACTGATTCTACACATTCCACATTCTTTTAATGTGTAAACAAATAATGCAACAAGACACAGCTGATCATTTATAAACACAACTGTGAGCCATTACTTAAACTCACATTAGATAGAGGGATGAAACTCTGTTGGTCTTCTAAACTGGTTAAACATGTATGTGTTGAAACACCAAATAACAAAATGTGACATTCTGTACTTTTACCTTATATTCATCTTTCAATAATAAAAGATTTGTTGACTCCACAGCAAACAGTCAACTGTCCCGTATGGAGGGCACTGTAATTTCTGAATCTCTAATATTGATTAATACCAAACGGTTTTCAGTGAGATGTCTGTTTTACAATCCCTTTGAAGTTTACCTCACTCACCGACTCTGTTTCATGACATTTTCACTACGGACACTTTGTAGTCTACACACTTGTAATTTTCAGAGGAATCTGGCACACGTGTCAAGACACGACAGTTATTTTTGTTACTTTTCTGACGGGTGAACTTCTAGTCTACATTTCTTCTTGAAATCGAATGTATACGCAGATAACCATCAGGTAAAAACAGAAAGAAGGCATGCGTGCGGTGGCGGCCTAAAATATTCCAGAAATATTCCAGAGTTTCGTCCAAAATTGGAATTTCCAGGCTGGAATTTGATTACTCATCTCTAAAACACACCTCATCCCAGAACATGTTGCATCATAGACGTAGTGACTCAGAAGGTCTATATACCCTGTTAGACAGCATGTACTTTTACAGCCCTGTTCAAAGAGGTATCAATCATGAAATCCAATTAAATTTATTGCAAATGGTATTTCATAACCTGTGTGGTTAACAGAGGAAATGAGTTCCAATCATACCAGTAAGTCATGTGATTCGTAAAAACACACCTTTGAGTGATTAAGATCAGGTGAGTTATACCTATACCTATATTAAAAATTGAAGAGTTTAACAATGGGTGGTACTGACACATTCTTTGATGACTAAACTCCTCAGGCAGTTCTGTTTGATTTAAGCAATGCTGCAGCTGACTTCTGTTCTAACACAGATCAGGAAGGTCTTGACAAGACAGAGAACAGGTGAAAAGTGGCTGTAAGTGGGTCTGGGGGGAATGCAGGAAGAGAAGAACAGGGCCTTCTCATTTCCTCCTCTATTTTAAAAACCTGCTGCTATGACTGGTCTCTATTTACTGGCATGTTACAGGCAGCTGGTCAATTGTCTCAAGTTCAGTGACTGATTGACTTTGAAGTTTTTTAAGTGTTCTTTAGTGTTTCAACTTTTAAAGGAAAAGTTAAGCCCAGACCAAAGATTTTGTTTTGGTTTACTCACCTTCATGTCCTTCCCAAAAGACTTTCTTCTTTAAACAAAACTGTTGATGTTTTGAAGAACAGTCATGTATTTATTTGACATACAATAACAAAGATTCCTCAGACTTTTTACACTAAAAAATAACAGCATACAGTTGTGGAATGAAGTGAGGATAAGTGATATGATAAAATGTATTTTTTGGTGAACTATACTTTTAAGTGGACGTGCTCTAACCTGTGTGCATGAGAGTAAGATTTTAGAGGTGCATCACTGCTCCTTTCGGTGCATTAAGAAGCCTTTGAAACTGCTTACCTCAGACCAAATTCCCATGCTGTCATCTGCCAGCCCTGTCATTCCATTCCCACTCATAATTCCAAGAGGGGTTCAGAGGTGCATGTGGAGAAACAAATTCATCCCCCTGAAACTCAACCACAAACATGAGCCAGTTTGTTTTTCTCAAAGTATCGGTAGCCGAGTCCCCATCCACATTTTTTTGGAATATCACAAAATGTCGGATGGAAACACCAAAATTCGAATAAATAAGTGCATGAATAAAATTGTACATGCTTTCTATTTACTCAGTATGAAAATGTGCAGCAGATTTTGTCCGCACACCGTAAATCTGAATTAATTCTATTGAACAACAGAATCACATTGGCTTTCCCTGTGGCTTTAAAGTCCATTTCTATTTGGTTTCAGTTTCCACTAAAATGGCAATTTTGTTTTCTTGCGCACACAGTTTAAGCCTAACAGTGATTTATTGAATTGCCTGCTACAAAGCAACATGAATCTCAAGATCTCTTATCCAAACACTTTTACTGTTTACATACCACTCTTTTAATTGTGTAATCTAATATGAATTAGAGAATATTAAAGGACAGTAATATTGAAAACTTATTGTCATTTCTTCCTCTTTGCCCACTTACAAAGGGCTTCATCTAAAGTGGCTTATGAAGAACCACTTTTCAGTCCAAGTTCTTAAATTAAACCGTATTTCATTTTGCGCAAACCACAACAGGGCTTCCTCTTATAAAGACCACGTTTTGTCCCGCTGTGCCAACAAAATTCAGTCTGTTATTTTAATGATGGGTCTTTCATCTTGTGGTTCAACATCCCTGTGCCCTTCGGTACTGGATATAGTACATAAAATCCCAAAAAAGACCATAAAGTGTGATGTTGTCATCTCAGAAGTCATTTTTGGGTTGTCTGGAATAGTCAGACCCATCAGAAATTGGGGATGCTTGAAAATACAGTTTACTTCTCATTTCTTTTACTCTTTGTTGTGGACTCTTGAACATTCTTTTGGGAGCTCTGTGTTTTCTTGTAAAGCTTATCCTGATGCAAAGGCTTGTGTACAGTATGCCATTGAAAATTGTTAAACTAGCTTACTATTAACTGAATGTTGCACAGTATATACTATATACTGCAGAAAAGATACTACATACTAAACATACTATATATAGCAGCAATAGTTAAGGGAGTATTGTAATATGTTATTGTGACTGTACAGCCTACTACTGCTTGACCCTGAATCCATTCACAAATGTTAGAATGTAGGTGGCCATGTGTAAGTATGGCTGTACATGGCATGTATGGGTTCAGAGAGGTATGCAAAAATCACATGCAAATGTTTGGTCACAACGTGTCACCAATAAGCCAACTGTGTAACCAAATGCTATGCAAAGCCAAAGAAAATGCAGTATTTAAATAAAGCTGCAAAACGTAACTTTTTTAACCATAATCCTACTGCCGCCTCTATCTGAAACATAAAATTGCAGGTTAGTTGCAGAATTCATTTCTTTAAGTGGATGACAAGTTTATTGTATAATTTTAAATAACTGCTGTAAAAACAAGCTACAAACACTGATATGCGATAAAGTAACTGGATCTCCTTTCTGTTTACAGACCAGCATTTCCTGCAAAATTCGACCCCACTGCTCAAATTATATATCATGATTGTAAACTTATGGTTGTGTATCGGATTATGCTTAGGAGATCATGTTGAATGCTGTTCTGCGATGTACTTGCAAAATAATTGAGTTTTGTTCATTTTTAACTAAAAAAGTTACAGATTGCAGCATTAATTAAAAATGGTCTTAAAAGAGCAACGCATGCCAGTGCATAGTATTTATCATCGCATTAAGCTTTCAATTGTGGATCTATCCGATGAATATCACAAACTATATAAAAAAAGTGTATTATCATCTCAGGATGGGAAGGCGATTTGGGAAAGGGGGGTGGTCATGGATGAAGGGAAGTTGCTGTGGGTTTCCTTGCGGAGAGATCCAGGTGCATCTGTGAGCAACTGTGACTTCCTCCCAGACTGAGAATGAATGAAATCAGATCCTCTCAGCCAAACCTCATGAGACGCGACCTGCCGCTGTGTGTGATATCTGCTCGCTTGTGCTGTTTGTTTACCTTCCCCTTCTCTTCCTCCCGCAGCCTTTATTTGTTCTAGACTCTTGGTGTCTCGCTCTGGGCCAAATCTTGTTAAACTCCTTTGTGTGACTTTTGTCCAATTCTTTCTCATTTATCTGTTGCCCCATTAATATCTGGTGTTAAGATGCGGCATTATGACTACCAGCAAACAACACTGTGTACAATGTACACATACAAACAGGATCCAAGACCTTTCATTATTGTAACTCTGTTATTTAAGTGGATATTAAGTGACCTTCAAATGTGCATGCTTTACACGATCGTTCCGTTTCACTGCATGCACTGCGCTGCTGCATGCTAACATGCAGTGATACAGAATGAGAGTGTGAATCACGCATATCTTGTGATGACATCACATTTATGCTTATATTTAATATTATCCAGAAGAAACTGAGGGACTTTTGTCATTTTTTAATACCAGGTGTTAACAGGTGCCACTCATAAGCATTTGTACATTTGGAAGACGCTTTTATCGAAAGAAACTTACAGTGCATTTATGCTACATATCACTCTGTGCATTCCCTGGGAATAGAACCCATGACCCTGGGAATAGAACCCATGACCCTGGCGTTGCTAGCACCGTTTAAGCTACAGAAACTCTCCATTAACACCCACTGTCTTCGTTTCTTGTAATTGGCGATGTCACGGCCGTGGCTTGCATCTAGGTGCTTGACCTAGGTCAGTAAACAGCTGTGAGTTACATGGATTACATAATCACAGCTTTCCAATGGTTCATGGATGTTATGTCTCCTATGCAAGCTGCATCACAACCAACAGACGTTACTGTGCGATCCATCTATCTACACTCCTTCGTTACCCTGACGCAGCCCCTGAGTCACCCCTGACGCATGACCTCCAGACAGATCCAGGAACATCCTGAAGGTGTGGGTTGTAAGAGATGCTGTAAGCTGTACCATCACAGGAGGAATTTTTTCTGAATCTGTCAAGAGAGATGCATTGAGCCTGACGACGAATACCCGCACCATTTGCAACTTTAACACTGGCCCGTACTTGTAACAATCACATAAAACTTGCCCGGTTGGCATTCGGATAGCTTTGCTTGTCAAGCTCGCTGTAACGTTCGATCAGAATCAGAGTGAAATATGTGTGTATATAACTGCAGGGAGTTTCCTGTTAAATCTGGATCCAGCGCAAATAAAACCTGCAGTTTAGGGACGCTGGAAAACCAAAGCCATGGCGCAGAGCGTGCTGCAGAAATCAGTAATGTTGTATTAAAAGAACAGTTTACCCACAAATGAAAAGTCAGTATTTACTTACCCTCAAATATGTTATTATTTTCTCCATCAAATGCAAATGAAGAAATGTCAAGCTGTTTCTTCCTGTACAATCCATGACTGCAGTGACCGCATCCGTCGAGCTCCAAACATGACATAAAAGCACCACTTACAACTCACATAGCTCTTTTATATTCTAAAACGTTCCACTAAAAACTTACGAATGTTTTTGATATGATTTACAATGTTAAAAAACATTCTACATTTATGTTACTGCACAAACATTTTTTGATAACTTTGAGAAAACGTTTAGAGAACATTGACCAATTTATCAGCAAGGATGATTGATTCATCCTTGCTGATAAACGAAACAGCAGCGTTTTGTCTGTTGTGCAAGCCCCCAGTCTGAATGGAATTTACTTGATTAAGATGCTATTACACAATAAAAACAGTACTTAGATTTGAAAGTGCTGTATTAAAATCACATGGCTTCTTCTATATTTTTGCAGGCCAGTTTTATGGCTCTCACACCACTGATAAGTAAAAAAACCTACAGATGGGTTTCTGGCCAATCAGTGGCCCATCTGGTTGGTTTATTTACTAGTCCTTACATCATCAACCAAAGCCATTAATTCTCTAGCAAGCTGTTTAAAATAATTAATCACAATCATTACATTGTTCACACACAGTTCATCGCCGCTGGTTCTGGTTTCATCATAAATAAGCTTCGAATCTTGCATGCGCACACATGCACATGTGCAGACAGACAGCTAAGCGCGTTATAGGCTGCCAAGTCTGGTTTGTTAGTGCTGTTCATATCCCACAGCTTGATTAACCTCCACATCTGTAGGAGATGAGAGCAAATGGCTGTGACATCATTTCAGATGAGAGGAAGTCTGACGCACGCGTTTCCATTTCGTACTCGCGCATCTGTTTCGTGTTTGTACGCAGTGAAGAATGACTTATTTTTTGTGGCTTCGGACCTCTAAACAAACCTTGACAGCACACAAACGGTCAGAAATCTTTTATGGGACACTGTGGACCGGCTCACCCCTGCCGACCCGCAGAGCACATTGTAGAGGAACGCAGAAAAAACTCCAACGCTTACTGGGTCGCTTCTGAAATTTTTAGCCTCCTTGCCTACAATTTCATGCTGATGTTTATGTGGTGCGCAGCTGCGCGCAAGAGTGTTTCCTTCTCGAGTAAACACTGTATAATTCTTGCATCATGAAGACTATAAAATCTGTAGCGCCACTTCTACACACAAATCTCTGACTAAAAGGAAAGTGTCCTTTACAGCTACTCTGAGTAATGAAGACATCCGCTCGACACTCACAGGATTGGGAACCCAAAACATTTGCAGGTATATAAAAAAATAAGAACATTTATTGCTGAATTGTTTTCAGCAGTTGTTAGCAGTGGATTTCTGTGGCAATCAATGCAATAAAAATTGCATTTCTTACTTCAAAGCATTCCTACCTCAAAAGTACCCAGAACTATTAATAGTTTTATTACCAAAATTTGATTTAAAATATAAACCAGAATTGTTAAATTCCTTTACAATTTCGATCCAGCAGGACCTTACAACACAGCACAGATACGTGACACAGTACATGGACCTTACTGTTTATTTTCACTGGCATATTGGCCTAAATGCGCGATGTATTTGCTGTCCCCTTATTTCGAGAGAACACCTTTACAGGACATTTGCTGACCGTGGCTCGGCACTTAAGAAGCCCATAAATGGGAGAGAGTGGCCTGGTTATGTCTATAAAAGGATGATGGCTACTGGACAGATGATTTAATGTGGAGGGCCGGCGAAAGGGAAAAGACACTTCAAGCGTTCTGTTCCAGCGCAGAGACACGCCAAAGCATGAACAAACAAAGACGCTTGTTGCCTGACACTTGTTGACAAGGCTGCGTTGAGCATGCAGTCACTGCTTAAAGTCATTTCCATCAACAGCCTATAAACCCTTTTAAATGCATTGATGGATTGTTTTCTATTGCTGGTTTTGGCACATAAAGGCCAGCAGCCAAAGATGGTGTGTTGACATTAGTTGCTAAAACCAGTTGTGATTCTCTCCATCGTCCTTTCTTATTACTGTACATTTTAAACACTAGAGTGAGTGTTTCTTTTCATTAACAGACTCTTTACAGATTATTACATCCCTTAATAGCTTTCCTGTAGCTCAAGTAAGAAAGCTCGATGCTTTCTGCTTAGTGTCTAAAAACATCTTCCTGAACAGTAGCTGATGTTTCTTCAACGCTCACAAGCAGAAGTGAAACCTGAGGGCATGATAGGCCATTTCTTTGCAGAAACATTTTGTGCCGGTTAAACGCATCTTCACATCCTGATAGCTATCACTAAGTAAAGTGGCGTAAATATATCTGTCTGTCTGTTGGGTCAGTCGGTCGATAGATAGATAGATAGATAGATAGATAGATGATCGATAGATCTCTTCTGTGGAAGGTGCAAGGCCAATAATAAACATTTAATCTTAAATTACAGGTCTTATTTTATCAGACATTATGTGCCTTTTAAAAAGTCAACGTTTTAAGTCTAATATTCGGTCTAAATGCAATGATAGGATGTCCTCCTTGCCTGTTACACTATGTACCTGATTCTGATTCACTGTTGCGTTCAGCATTCATGCAGTCATGTCTTTGATTGGTTAAATTTGTTCAACCACTAACCAAAAAATATTGTAATAAAACCTTTGAAATACAAACCTTGGAAGCAACTGGAGCAGATGTGAATGTAACGCTGCAATAAACGCGATTAGCAAACTGCAGCTGCTGTATTCATCAGATTATTCAATTAACTGTGCAGCTGTAGCAGAGCTATATTTTATTTAGGTGACATCTGTTGAATTAAAGTCATAGAATGATTACAGAGCGGAAAACACAAACTTTGTGTTCTCTGTAAACATGACCTGTTGCGAACTGCTGTAGCTGTATTACCTGACTAAACTCCAACTCTCACTGCTAAATGATTTAGCGTCTGTTTATTCCAGGTAATTCTTGTCTAAAGACACAATTTACATTTTGCTGAAGCACTGAAGTCATAAACCACATAAACTTTATGGCATGACCAATAAACACAGTCTCTCAAGAGAAGTGAAAGGAGTTCTGCATTGTACATTTTCCCAAATAGTAGCACGTACGAGGAGCTAGAGAGAAATTCATCTACCATATTTGAATCTCCACTGGAAATAATAACATTTTAAAGCTGCAATTCGTAACTTTTTAGGTTAAAAATGAACAAAAATCAGTTACTGAGTAATTACATGACAGATCGGTGTTCAGCACAATCTACTTAACCCAATTCCCAACAGTAAGTTTATGATGGTGATTTATAACTTGAACTCTGAGGTCAGTTTGAAGTCAGTTTGACTTTAACATGCGTGAGGAAAGTACATAAAGAACCTGCAGTTCTATGTTTCAAACAGAGATGGCGATAGAGAGGCAAACGTTATGGATTGCAGCTTCAAGTTACGGTTCGACCAATGGTATACGGTTGCCATACGGTTGCCAACACGGTTCTTGTGTTATATACAAGAGAGGGATATGCAACCAATGCAGGAAAATGGAGGAAATGAGTAATTACACACAACAAGAGCCAGATTGGCTGAACTCAAGTGCAAGAGTGCTGACACATGAAGCCATTACCTCACCCTGAAAAAATTCAATTGGCAAATATTAGGACTTAAAACGTTGACTTTTTAAAACGCACAATGTCTGATAGAATAAGACTTGAAATTTAAGATTTACATTTATGCATTTGGCAGACACTTTTATCCAAAGCGACTTACAGTTTATTCAAGTTATACATTTTGTCAGTACATGTGCTACAGGAACACTACAGGATTCAAACTGATAAGTGATATCGGTTGGAAATAACGATACAGGAATATGTGCAGATAACTGCAAGCATTACCTATCCTGATCATGCTGTGGAACTTTAATACGTGCAACAATGTTCATTGTGCTCTCCATAAAATAGATAAAATGGAGCTTTTGACACAAGATGTCTTTACTTTAAACTAAGCAGCAGTACAACACAGATGTTCAGCCTGTGCCTATGAGCCAAAACTGCTGTTTATCCTATTAATACACAGCCTTCATGGCAAAATCTATATTTTGGGATGATCTATGATGAGATTTTCAGAAAGCCACGTGCAGAACCTGGCGCCACTCGCCACCCAATACCAATGTCTTTACGTGTGGCTTTTATTCTGTTTGGCTGTCTGCGTATTCATTTATCTGTGGTGAGCTACGCTTGGCCTAAAAATGCACAACTATAGAACTGAGTTTGTTAAGTAAATCAACCTGGTTTATTTTAGTAAGCGGGAACAGGTTGGGTTTTTTAACGGTTGTGGGGTCTAATGAGGTTGGAAACATTGTGACTAGCAGCTAAGGGAGTTTGGAGAGGGAGGTGCCCGAGTCTGATGGACATTTAGATTGGGCCTTCTGTTCCATATCTGCATAATTATACTGTCTTATCTGTGTTTGCCAAACTACCTATGCTAGAGTTTGTGTTTTTCCAACAACTTGCATTTTATCACTTGCAATGAACAAGGCACCGAAGACGAATGGTGTTTTGCATGACTGCATGATAAAGAGAGACACACGTGACACGGTGAGATAAGAGCATGATGAATTACCCTTCTCTGCCTCTGCAAAGTCAAAGAATTGTTTGTTTTCTTTTTACTTACACCTGAGACTTGAAAATTAAACAAGCAATTAATGTACAGTATTAGTAATCGCCCTAAGACTTAAATATGGCACATACCAATTGCTGACACACTCGTATTACATCAACTCAACAGGAAGTGATGTCACACCATAGCATTCGTAATCAGAACATCAGATGAACTTGTGTTGCCCTGCCAAATTTGGCTCAATATTTGAGTTGACCCTTCTGTTGCAATGTGAAAAGCATCACTTACGCATATATGGCAAAACCATTGTGACGGTTACCACGACAACGCGACAGTAAGGTTAGGGACTAGCACGTTATATTCCAAACACATAAAAATCAACCATATGTGCCTTTTTAACAATGGCCAAGTTAATGTACTGTTGAACACAAACTGTTCTCTTAAACTAGCCTGCAACCCAACCACAGGCGCCACGGGAACTGCAGAAGAGTTCGACAGGAGGGTTACCCACAAATGCCTCGCCCACCCCGAGACTCTGTGACTTGTGTTTCGTCTGTCACTTGACCTGATTTTGGTACAGCTTGGATTAAAACTAGTATGGGAACGAAGGGATGCGGCCTCTTTGACCACAGATATAAAAGTTTAGCATTCGTTTTTGTTTTAGCTGGATTGTTGCTTCAAAGCGCAGCTTGACTATTGAGGAACCAGCAAATTAAAAGACGGTCAGTACAGACACAGCCAAAGACTAAAGAGGACTGAACACAGAATCCTCTATGAGCTAATGTCTCTGTCCCTGCATCCCCCCAGCATACGCATGGCCCAGTGTCTTGGGAATAGTGGAGGAGATTTGGGGGGATGGTGTAGTGGACAGGGGCCGTGACTGTTTGATTTATGGTCACCTTTGAAGTAAGCTTGTTCCAGTGGCGTGGCCAGTGTGCTGCTTTCTGATGCCTGGAGCTCACTCCCTTTTGTACAGAAATGGAATAAAACGACCCCCGGAGGTCACCAACATCAACTGACGTTTGCATGCAAAACACGCCCCCCTATTTTATTGCAACGCACTGAGATTTACAGACATGGGTCTAGTTGTGTGCTAAAGTCACCTTCTCTAGAACTGCTTTTCTGCTTGTGACGTTTATCTTTACCCTCGCCGTGAACACCATAGAGAAAGGTGGCATGAAAGGAAAAAAGAAGAAGAAAAAGAAGGGAAGTGGCCATGATTGGTCCTTTGAGAGTCATAAAAGAGGACCAAGAGAGGCATGTTTAAGCACAAGTCCATTTAGGAGCATTCGTTTTCTTCTGCAGCTAGTTGAAACGGGCTGATTCTGTTTCGCTTGTGTGGATAGTTTGTGGTTTTATGTTGTGGTCAGAGGTAATCAGTTCAGCCAGTTTATAAACTTTGTGTCTGCATGCACATACCTGGTGATCAGGTTGTGTATCACCCTGGAGGTTTTTTTTTTTTTACGATACTGACCAGTTGACAGCTTCTAACTTATTAAATGGCTACTTATAAATGGACATGAAATGGATTTGTGTTCATATTAAGGAAAGCAATGCAATATGAGAGACATGCAGCAAACATCGCAATATAGGTAATCGGTTGTTTGGGAAAACAGTTAACTGTACAGTTTAACGTTCTGACATACATTTACAGCTACGTTTAAGAATCCAGCATTCCAGAGAGACATGAGGTAAAGTTTCTCCTATCATTGAATTCAGTCCGAATGCAATTACAGGATGTCCTGCTTGACTCTATAAAACCCAGATGTTCCTCACACCTGCTGGATCTGCATATCACTGGAACTCTTGGAGAGGTTGCCTTCACAACTCACATGATGTAGGTAGACATTACAGCTGGATATTTATTTTAATGCTTGGGGAGCCAGGGCACTGTTTATATGTTGCCAAGGAGAAGACCTATAAACAAGATCTTAGAACAATTTTAATAATATCCTGGAAATGACTTCTAACGAAAGTTCTCCCTGGCAACTTCCCATTTAGCACAATCTCTTCACATGTTTTGGCATTATGACTTTTTTCCCTTTCTGTCATGCTCCCTCTGCCAAAGAGAGAGAAAGAGAGAGAGAGAGAGAGAGAGACATCTGTTTCCTGCTGCCCTACCAAACTGCAGATAATACATGACAGCGTAGAAGAAAAACATAGACTACTCTCAAGGCTGGTGAGAATAGAGATATACAATGACATTGTGATCCATAAATACAAGATTTTAGACATATAATAAAGTAAAAAGACTAACTAAGCTTTTGTTTATAGAAAATAAATAACTTTGCTAATCATAGAGGACAAAGAAAATCACGCATATTTTTCACACAATATTCTGTAGGTTACTGAGGGAAGCCACAAACTGGCCTTTTTGGGGGTTTTGTGAATGCAGGGAAGTATGCGCGTGTGGCCATCAGCAGGTGTCCAAATTGCTGACCTGGCAACCACTGCGGCCCTCATTCTGGTCAGGGTGACCTTGTTGAATAAGTATTTATTACAGAACATTAAGACCACCTGGGAACTGCTGCCATTTTAGACCCAAATTAGCCCCATGCTTTCTCGTGCAGTGCTGTGGACATGATTAAAGCCTCTTGGCTCAGAATTAACATGCGTTTATTTGAAAAGAACTGTGTATTCTGCACAAGCTTAAAATTATTTCATGCGTTGGGAGAAACATGTTCCTTTCATTTGGGGTGCGAGCCATGAATGGAAAAATTTAAGCGATCTTGTTTTAATAGTAGGTACTCATCAAGAGATAAGAATCAGTAAGGATAATAGCCGAGTAAAGGAGAGCTTTCACCACTCCATGACCTATTTTTTATTCCTGAGAACTTCACATGATGTCAAACGTCAAACTACACCAGTTTCAGCTAATCTGCTGCGTTGACATGAGAAAGAATGCAGGAGATCGCACCAGAAGCCTTGGAGACTAGACCTAACAGCACCCTAATGCCAGCGCATAGCAGCTGTGACTGGTAAAGTAAAGAGTAAAGTAAAGTAAACAGAACAGGCCCTAAACACACACACACTGCCTGCAATGTTATATCACCTAATGGAAAATCACTACTCGACCAAATTAATCACAATTATGTTCCCACTGTCAGAGTAGACCAAGTCAGAGCAAGTCATCAAGCCTTGCCTGTTCAGAACTGGTTGAAGCAAACCTGGCGTTAGAATGTTCTGGAAAGAACCAGTGTTCTTGAGCAGTACTTAAAGACATTTGACCAAAGCAATTGTTCCAAAGTCTAAAATCTCTTTCTGCTGCAGTATGCTGAAAACCACCGGTGAAATTTAGAAGCCCACCCTTAGCCCAAGGAAATGGTTTACAAATGCCCCTCATGTTTGCCAGACCACCTTTTGGTGTCTTTATGTTCCATGCTGCATAGAGAAGAACGAGTCCAGACATCTGATGTGCACCACTGCCAAACCTCGGCAGCACTCCGCTCTAATCGCAGCGTGTTCTAGAAATATACAGAGCTAAATGTGCAGCACTCAGCCATACCATATCCACACCTCACATCTGATGGCTGTTCAGCTGAGCATCTCACTTAAGTCTATGTGATGGACTTCCAATGAAATGGACTTCCAATTTTTTGTGGGAATTCCATTCATTTATCCCTTCATCCATCCATCCATCCATCAGTTTTGCAAGTAAAACGACTGCGTTTCCTCTTTTTCTTTCCTTCCCTCTCCTATCTAACAGGGAACATTCTTAGAACATTCTCAGAACAACAAAAAAATTCTTGCTGTAAAGTTAGTAGAACTTTTTAACGTTATATTTTACAGAACATTATTGGTAGTTAGTGGAATGTTAGTAAAAATGTTACAGATTTAAAACATATTTGAAAAACAATTCTTATGACCAACAAATAACATTAATGCAATGTCTAACAACTGGACATTTGGAAGTTCCTTGAACTTTCAAAATATTGTTAATGTTTTGTTACCTTGTGGAAATGTTAAGGAAATGTTTCTACAACCTAAAATTGTTAGCTGGCCTCTGTCGTCCCATCTCTCATCTCAACTGTCATCACCTCATAGATGTATGTGTTGATGTTCTACTGATCTTGGGATCAAGCGATTGTAGTTTATGATTCTTACAAAGGGGTTGATGACACATAGAAGACAGTGACGACAATGACTATGTTTGGTCATAAATTCTACTGTGTAGCTACTGGGAAACAGAAGAGCGAGTGGGCTCATGGGATTACAATTGCGTTTATTTGTTCTGGGAGCAATAATATATCGACTGCCCCTTTTTATACTGTATTACATTAGCCTCTAACAACCCCTCCCCCATCAACACTCCTTTAAACTGTCATTTTTCTCTCATCCACGTCTGTTAAAGCTGCAGTACATAACTTTTGCCTCTCTACCGCCATCTCTGTCTGTAACATAAAATTGCAGAGTAGTTGCAGTTACGACAAGTCTAAAATCTAAACAACTGCTGTAGGAACAACCTACAAAACGCTGCACCATCTACAAGACCTGGACATGCAATATAATAACCCGGATCATCTTCATTCTGTTTATAGATGGACCTTTTCCGCAAACAGCCCAAATTATAAATCATTATTATAAACTTACTTGCAAATCAAGGTAAGATAAGGAGATTACGTTGAACACCTGATCTGTCATGTGCTTGGTTTTTATTCACTTTTATAAAAAAAACTGCTTTGCGGCTTACGTAACAAAAAATTAAGTTTTTGTAAATGCAACATAACAAAAATTGCAGCTTCAGCGTAACAAAACTCCGGAACTCCGGGTCTTCACAACATCCTTGTCGTCAACGTCTCAGATTTTGTCTCGGATTCCATTGTCAGATACAATTTAAGCCATACAAACCTTCTCATTTAAACCTTTCCTCTACATTCTTGGCTGCCCTTCATACTGTCAGTTTCTATCTTTGTATTCTTCCTGCCTCAACAGCATTTACCGGCAAATACCACAAAAAAGCGAAGACAGTCCTTCCTGCATTCTTCAGGCGGTGGCTCTCCAAACCTACTCTGGCACTCTGGAGTCCACTGCATACTTCTGTCAATAGAAAGCAGATGTTTAACTGTAACGTACGGCAGGTTTTTCAGTCTCTCGCTAAACTGAAACAAATATGTAGGCGAGACCTTTTCTTAACCATCCTGTATATATAGATGGACTGCAAATAAATCGTGCAGTTGCAGCTTTCAGAATTGTCAGTGTCTTGAGGAGAAGCAGACCTGACGTGCAGATGTTATAACTGCTGTCCAAATACTAACAAGCGGGTTTTAAAACTAAGTCTTAAAGCTTTTAAAAGGACTTTTCATACGCCAAGTACCATAATAAACATCCCATACACTTGAGATGAGAAGGAACTTAAACCATATCTGGATACAAGGTATTAAGTCTTAAAATCATTATGGCTTGGGCTGCTATGACAGGGCCCGTAGACACCCTAGCAAGCCCCTAGCGATGGTCAAGCAACCTAGATCACCCTAGTAACCAGCTAGTAATGGTTAAGTAACCACTAATAACACCTTAGTTTGGGCATAGCAAGGTGCTAAAACCACTCAAAACACTCCATCAATAACATAGCAATGTTCAGCCATAGCAGCGTAGCTTCATGGTGGCGTCTTTTGCATGGCCAAGCAGCATTTATAATTTCTTCAGAAACAATC
>JAZGTJ010008405.1:0-21065 GCA_036877575.1 Botia almorhae
TATTTAATTAATATTACAATAACAGATTTTCTACTGAAGCATTAGAATAAATTAATATACGTGTCAACATACATCTAACACCAGTAAGTATAATTTAGGCTTGTGTTTTGGTCTGAAACAAATGTTGTGCATAAGGTTGTCAATACAGTGATCAATGTGATCATTATTAGTACATCTTTTGGGAACACACAAAACAACTGCACATTGTTATTTACCTACACACAAGATGAGAGAGCAAATAAAATATAGCTATTTTCATAAACTTACTGTCTCAAAGTAATCTTGCCATTATCAATAGATACAAGAACCAGTTTCTATCAGAACCAAGTTCTACTCAAAGGTCATGTGAGGACAACATGAAATTACTAACTGTATTGTACTTTGCAAAGAAAATCAAGACCAACGTTACCCAGTTACTTTTTCTTTTTGACTTACTGTACACACAAACACAAGTAAACAAGCTTTGATGCGCAGACTGAACTTACCTTCCGAGGCACAGTCATAGATATGGGCTCAACCTTCCGCTCATGCAACTTATAGAACCTGAATTAAATGATATAGAGAAAAATGCAAGTTCAGTTTAAAACAGATTCAAAGCAGCTAACTCTGGACCTCCTGCACTATAAAGGTCTGGTAGATGGCACTAGCGATGCCAAGGTTATAAATTGTATACACTTGAGTGCACTGCAAGTTGGTTGTCACAGTTATGGACTTTTATGTTTTGTTCTTTTCGTTTTCCTGGTCTTTTGTTTTGGTTTACTTCCTGTTTTTTCTTATTTGGTCAGTTTCCTGTTTTTGTTTAGTAATTAGTTAATTCCCAGCACCTGTTTTCCCCTGTTCTGCCTCACTATTTAAGTTCTCCTTTTGGTTCAGTTATTTGTCTGTGACTGTTGTATGTCCGTGGACATTATTTGTATATGCCTAGTTGCCTGTTTTGGAAAAAGCCTTTAAAGCCTTTTGTTTGGAGGTTCCTAGTTCCGCTCCTTCCTGTGTTTCCATTGTTTCTTCAGCCAGCGTCACATTACATTGGTTTAGATAAAATTTAAAATAAACATAAAATCATTAATTTCTTGGATAAATCCGTTATGAATTTAAATTGTCATTTAATTTCAGTATGCCAACTGATCTGTAACAAAAACTGTATCAGCACAGAATTAAATACAAAAATATATATATACTAGCTATTTAATTTCACAGACTGTCAGGTTCTTGACAGGAAACTTGAATGTATGATTTTCAATGTCAACTTGTCCAGTTTCTTTGTAAAATACACTGGCCAAATAACCTGTTAGGTAGGGCAAACCACTCTGGCACTAAACATAAAACTGGAGAAATTGCACATAGTGCAAATGTGATTACACTGTCCTAAAGTCATACAAAAACTCAATTACACACCTTGCTATTTCACACTTTTTGACATCTATCCCTCGTTTGCTCAGAAAACCAGCCCCTCTCTGTGGCTCCTTACTGCTGTACAGACTCAGAAAATGAACATATGGTGACTCATCTGTCACCTCAAAGTAACGAATGGTACAGTCACCCTGCAAGAGATGACAGACAGCAGAATTAGAGGGCACGAAGGGTTATTTAACTTTTGCATGCCAATTTACAGTGCTTTGCAAATGTATTAATACCTCTTGAACTTTTTCACATTTTGTCACCTTACAACCACAACCTAAATGTATTTTATTGAGATTTTATGTGATAGACCAACACAAATTAGCACATAATTGTGAAATGGAACGAAAATGATTTTAGGCTAATTTAAATCTGAAAAGTGTGGCGTGCATTTGTATTCAGCCCCTGTACTCTGATACCCCTAAATAAAATCCAGTGCAATCAATTGCCTTCAGAAGTCACCTAATTAGTTAATAGAGTCCACCTGTGTGTAATTTAGTCTCAGTATAAATACACCTGTTCTGTGAAGGCCTCAGTGGTTTGTTAGAGAACACTAGAGAACAAACAGCATCATGAAGACCAAGGAACTCACCAGACAGGTCAAGGATAAAGTTGTGGAGAAGTTTAAAGCAGGGTTAGGTTATAAAAAAATATCCCAAGCTTTAAACATTTCAAGGAGCACTGTTCAATCCATCATCCAAAAATGGAACAAGTATGCTACAACTGCAAACCAGTCAATGTCCAGACCTAAATCCCATGTGGCAAGACTTGAAAAATTGCTGTTCACAGATGCTCCCCATCCAGTCTGGCTGAGCTTGAGCTATTTTGCAAAGAAGAATGGGCAACATTTTTAATCTCTAGATGTGCAAAGCTGGTAGAGACATACCCCAAAAGACTTGCAGCTGTAATTGCATTTAAAGGTGGCTTCACTAAGTATTGACGCAGGGGGGCTGAATACAAATGCACACCACATTTTTTAGATTTTTATTTGCTTAAGATTTTGAAAACCATGTATCCTTTTCGTTCCACTTCACAATTATGTGCTACTTTGTGTTGGTCTATTACATAAAATCTCATTAAAAAACATTTAAGTTTATGGTAATGTGGCAAAATGTGGAAAAGTTCAAAAGTATGAATACTTTTGCAAGGCACTGTATATCTATCTGGATGTCATGTCATGCACAATACAATAAATATGTAAATATACTTTGTACAAAAACTTGCTAATAAAACATTGCAAACACCCCCTTTAAAAAGTCCCATGTATTATGTTTTTATAATCATACCAAGGTAATTACATATGGTAATTACATAGTTTGACCAGATACCATGGTTTATATCAAAGTACAATGGTATTACAACCTATTAACACCACAGTATCAACACCACGGTACATTCTTGTTAAATCAGTACAGATTACATAGATACATAACATTCCTGTGTAGATTACATACATTCCTGTGTAAGCGTATATGTTTGTTACAACGGCTTGAGTAAATTTTCGTGCAGCAGTTAAGGGTGATAGTGTTGGGCTGGGTAATCCTACCTTGCCACACAAGTAAACCATATTGGTGTCTGGGTCATAGAATGGAAGTAAAACCCCGTTACTGGTGTCCATTTCCTGAGTAACCATTGGCTCAGACAGATCCCTCTAAAATACAGTCAGACACATAATAAAATATAAACATAAACTACAAACACTATATATCTGTCTACAATATCAAAACTAGAATAGGCTACAACAAAAAAAAAAAAATATATGTGTCAGGATCCTGGCTTCTGTCTAGTCTGGGATCGTGTTTTGCCAGGATTAGACTCCGACTCATCTCGTATTGTCTTAGTTCCGATTAGAGTCGGAGTTTAGACTCGTGCTCTGGTTGTGCGTTACGTGTGGAAGCACATGGCTAATCGCATATTCATTAGCCATGTGCTCTCTTGCGTCATTACCCCGCCTCCTTGTTCCCTCGTTTTCTCGTTAATGTTGCGCACCTGTTGCTTTCATTTTTCCCCGTGTATTAATTGCCCTCGTGTTCGCTGTCTTGTGTTGGTCCGTGTTGTCGCCAATGGTTGTTTAATGGAGCAAACATGTTTGCTCTACGCTGTCGTTGACGTTTGTTTACCGGCTGTCGAGCTCGAAGCTTGCTGGTTCTGAGTCTCTTGTTCTCTGTAATTCGTCCTCCGTCTTAAGATAAGTCTAGTCGTGTCTGCGTTATCTTTTATGGTCTTTTCTGTTCATGTTCCCTGTTTAGAGTTCCCCTATCTGGTCTGTTGTTTAATCCTTAGTCTTGACCTTGTTTTTTGTTATCTATTCATTTGTATATATATATATATATATATATATATATATATATTGTCACNTGTATATATATATATATATATATATATATATATATATATTGTCACGGGTAAAGAATCACACAACGAGGCAGGCTGGTGAGAAAAACTCCCAGAGGGTGGATTTAATACGTGAAGGGTGTGCAGTGCAGGTGTGGCTGGTGTGTGCAGTGCTGGTGCGGCTGGTGTGGCCCGGGTGCTGCGTCCTGTGTCGATGCTAGTGCGCGGTGGCGCGTGCTCCTCAGTGCGGCTTACGGTCACTTGCTGCTCTCTGCAATAAAGGGGAAAAAACAGCGTTATTACCAACATCTTCAGTATTTGTTGGACTTCCTCCTCGATAGCACACCGACGAGCCTCCAGGACTCAGTAGGGCCGTTGCCTGACGATTACTCCGGGGGCTGTCCTGATGTCGTGCTGGACGATGTTGGTCTGCGCAGAACGTGAGGAGAACACATCCGTGAACTGACCGACCAGGTGCTGTAGCTCGGCCTTCTGGGCCGCTGACAACTGGGGGTCGACGTCCACAACCACAGGCTCAGTGAGGCTCAGTGAGGCTCAGGGCGGCGAGCTGGTCACGGGTCCCGGTCGACTTCTTCAGAAGATTGACGTGGTAGAGTTGCTCGGGCCGCCTCCTACCCGGTTGCTCGACCACAGTGTACAGGCCCTGCCACGAAGCAAGGAACTTGCAGGCGGATGTGGGGACGAGGAGCATCACGCGGTCTCCTGGCTGGAACTCCCGTGGTTGTGCCGGCCGGTTGTAGTGTCGCTGCTGGGCCTGCTGGGCCCTGGAGAGGTGTTCCCGGACTAAGTTGAGGCCTGGGGTACCTCTCGGATGCCGAAGAGTACGTAGGGGATCATGAGGTCCCAATCCCGCTTGTCCTCTGCGGCGACCCGGCGGAGCATCTGTTTGAGCGTTTGGTTAAAACGCTCAACGAGCCCATCTGTCTGGGGGTGGTACACCGTCGACCTCAGTTGTTTCACCCGCAGCAGCCCGCACAGGTCAGCCGTAACCCGGGACATGAACGGCGTCCCCTGGTCGGTCAGGATCTCTGAGGGGAGGCCGACTCGGCTGGCCAGCAGAAACAGCTCCTGGGCGATGGCCTTGGCCATGGCTTTCCGCAGGGGGACTGCTTCCGGGTAGCGGGTGGCGTAGTCGACCATGACGAGGATGTGTTCGTGTTCTCGGGCAGACTTTGGCAACGGCCCCACAAGATCCATGCCGATGTGCTCGAAGGGCACCTCGATGACGGGCAGAGGTATGAGCGAACTGGGGGGAGGCATCCGGGGCGCCGTACGCTGGCAGGTCGGGCAGGCTCGGCAGAACCCCTTCACCTCGGCCTCCAGGCTGGGCCAGTGGAACCGGTCCCGGATCCGCTGGACGGTGTTGACTACCCCTAGATGCCCCGCCATGGGATGGGAGTGGGCCAGCTCCAGGACGACCTCCGTTTTGGTCCACGGGACCACGAGAAGGTCTTTTTCCTCCCCCCTCTGCTGGGCGACGCAGTACAGCAGACCTTTGCGGACGATGAAGTGTGGGAGAGGATGGGGCTGGGGAAGGATGCCCTTCCCGTCAATGACCCGCACCTGGGTCCAGCAGTGCTTGAGACAGGCATCCTCCCTTTGCTCCTTAGTGAACGAGCCTCCCTCTGTGGCCTGTTGGTAAACATCACACAAGGGGTTAGAGGTTTGAGAAGGGGACTCACCATCTCTCCCGCTGTCCGAAGCCAGCAGCGCCGGCCGGTGGTGTGGTCCTCGCGGCCGTCTGCGGCGTCGACGGTTCCCCCCTGGGCTGGCAGGCTGGGTGATGGCGATGAGCAGGCGGTCGAACCCCAGCCAGTCGCATCCCAGCAGTACCGGGATGGGCAGGTCCTGCAGCATCCCCGCCTCAACCGGCCAAGTGCCATGGGCAGCGGCGATAGTTACCTGCAAAGCTGGGACCCGTTGTGTGTCCCCATGGACGCATGTAATGGGCAGGAAGCTCTTGGGGCTCGGTTGCAGCGTGTAGAGTCGGGCCTGGAGCAGCGTGACTGTGCTGCCCGAATCCAGCAGCGCTCGCATGGGCTTCCCGTCCACCAGGACGTCCGCCTCTGGAGCAGCTAGTGCACGATGCAGCCCGCCAGCCAGGCCCGCAGCGTTGGTGTCCCAGCAGTGGGCATGGGCTCGTCCCGGGGCGAGGGAACCGTCGGTCTGCCTACTGCGCGTGAGGCACCCTCCGGCGTGCGTCGCTCCTGGACCAGCCTCCCGATGTTGCACGGCGTCCGCCAGCTCGATCGCCTCCATGAGGTCGAGTACCGAGGTGATCGATGACCACCCGCTCTGCGACCTGCGCGGCGGTGGGCTCCCCTTCGAGCAGCCAGTGGTGCGTGATTCTGGTCAGGTCGGCGGCCTGGGCACGGGCTGGCACCCGGGTGTCGTATTCCCACTCGTGGAATTGCTGCGCAGCGCAGATGGAGGAGAGACCCAGCCTGGCGAAGATCTCCCGCTTTACTTCTCAAAGACCCACAAGAACGCCTCCACATCATCGTCTGCCATCAGTTTGGGCAGTGACGGGTGATTTCAGGTAGCGGTGTGTGGGCAGCGTGGGCGCGCAGGGCCGCGAGCTCTTCCTCCGTCCTGCTCTGACGGGTGGTCAGGTGCTCAACAATCTGCTGCTGGCGAACGCTTACCTCGGTCAGGCGCTGTAGAATTTCCTCCATGTTCGTGGGGAAAGTCGCGCCGCTCTCCGCTGTGCAAAAGTGACAAACAAAACCAAAAAAAAAGAAAAAAACAGATTGATTTAGTGGGGGCTACCTGCTCTTGTCTGTGATTCTGTCACCGATTTGCCCACATTCTCCACCAAATGTCACGGGTGAAGAATCACACAACGAGGCAGGCTGGTGAGAAAAAAAGCCCGGAGGGTGGAGGGGGTGCAGTGCAGGTGTGGAGCAGCCGGACAGGCTGCTGGTGCGGCTGGCGTGGCCCGGGTGTTGCGTCCCGTGTGTCGGTGCGAGTGCGCGGTGGCACGTGCTCCCCAGTGCGGCTTACAGTCACTCGCTGCTCTCTGCAATAAAGGGGAAAAAACAGCGTTATTACGGCCAACATCACCTCCAGACTTCGCTCTCTCGTGGGCAAGAGATTGCGGCTTTAAAAAACCACGTGGTGATGCGGTGCAGCTGTGACCAGTCCGGCGGTGATGAGCTGGGGCAGGTGCGGCACGTTGATTGCCAGGGCGACGCTGATCAACCCGGTAAGACTTGTCACAATATATATATATATATATATATATATATATATCAATCAGTTACTCTTTATTTTCTACAATATTACTCTTGGTGTTTGTTAAATGCCGTTTCCTTCTTTTTATTAATTCTTCAGCCATTATTTAAAGTCTTTATTCCGTGATATTTATTTATTTCCTTTATTTTGAGTTTAATCTTATTTCGGTTCTGCTCCTTGTCACCCTCTTGTGGCTCATTTGTGTTCTGTTCGCTCTGCCCTGTTGTGGCTTATTTAGTTTGTTGTTAAATGTCTGTTTGCTTTACCGCTGTCTGCATCTGGGTTCTTCCTCCGCACGAAACCTGACAATATCAGAAATAAACAAAGCAAAACTACTAACAAATTGTCATGGAAATGCCAGACTACGCCCCCAGTCAATGACCTTCATCCTGTTCACTCCCACACACTATATGACCTCTCCCATCTCACTGTCACATCGTCTGGTCTCCACTTCGCATAAGGACTGAAACCTATGCTACTACTTACCTGTTCCCAAGTCTCCACGCTCAATGATCCCCTTCGTCTCCCTCTGTGTGTTCCTATGATAGTGTTCTCTCTTTCTACCTTCATTCCGCTTCGGAAACCAGCTCCTGGAAACACCTCTGTCATTCCCCGAAGACCCGTATCTGGTAAAAGAGATCGCTACTGTCATTTGTCTCATCAGTATATCAAAGGACTTCATCATTAGTCACCTGCCTAATTGTGATGTTCAATAAACCTGCCTGTTTGGTTTTAATATAATCTGTGTCTCAAATTTGATTTTCCATTACAGAAGACAACACCAACATCAACCAAACAGGCATTGACCCATTCCAGGAGCTGGTGGATTTACTACCCCGTTCCATCAACTCCCTGACCCTGTCCACACCTGCATCAGCACCTGCTTCCTCATCTGTTCCTTCTTCATCCTCACTGTTCTTTGCTGCCAGTCCCATGGTCAATCCGGCGCCCTACTTTGGTTCGGCGGATGATTGCAATGGTTTTCACTTGCAATGCTCGCTCGCCCTGGACATGCAGCCACATAGATTTCCCAACGAAAGAGCTAAGATTGCTTTTATTCTGTCCCTACCAACAGGTGGAGCACTACAATGGGCAATCATTATGGCAGCAAGACACGGAAATCCAGTCACGAAATCCCTGAGTACCTTTATTTCTCTTTTTTCCAGAAAGTTGACATGTCGGGGATTCTTAAATCGGTGAGCAATTGTACCATCTAACACAGGGCACGAATTTAATACAAGATTATGCTCTCTGTTTTTTGCACACTAGCAGCATGTAGTGGCTAAAATGAACACTCTCTGTTGACAACCTGCTGGCAAAAATTGAAGCCCTCTCTGTGGTTGCATCTCTCAACATATGACAACAACATCAGGCTTGAGAATTTCATCCAGCTCTCCATTCGGATGGCGTCAAAAGTGCAAGGCTATATGGAGGAAAATTATTGTCAAAATCCATAAATCTATTTTTGCTGACCAGAGCTTCCCAGCCCTCCAGAATCACTCTCTGAGCCCATGCAAGTTAAGAATACCTGCCTGTCTTCGACTGAGCGTCGACGTTGACTGATGTTCCATCCATCCTCCATGACCCATGAAGAGTGTGGTATCCTCTTTCCCTGTGGTATCCACATGGTATCCCTGTGGTATCCACTTACTACTGTCGTGCAACTACTTTATCTCCATTGTGTTGCAGTCCATGTAACCCCATCCTCGACTCTGGGTCAGCAGAGATGGCTTCATCTCATCAGACCACCAGCTACAGCTCAGGAAAAGATTCAACGACATAACGTATAAGTTCCAGTTCGATACAAGTTCGATGCTGTGTGGGTCCCATTCAGTTGAGAGTTGGTTCTGGAGGAATCCACAGCTGGGATGGTCCTAGGGTGCTCATGGCTCCTTGGCTTACGATCCTTCCATCTTTTGGGTGACTGGAGAAATCCTGAAGTGGGGCGAGAGGTGTTTTCCTCATTGTTTTCCTGACCTCCCAAGACCTATCATGTTGACTTCTGTGATTCCAGTGAACACCATGTCTATTGAAAGTCCCCCAGAGAACCGATCCATCGCAATCCCTAAAGCCTACACCCACTTCACTGGCAATCGACCAGCTGCCAGATGAACCAGTGCCCCGAGGTAAACTTTATTCTCTCTCCATCCCTTAACAGAAGGCCATGGAGGAGTACATCGAAGAGGCCCTACAACAAGGATACATCCGTCCATCCACGTCCCCTGCTGCTTCCAGTTTCTTCTTCATGGCAAAAAAGGACGGAGGCTTGAGGCCTTGTATTGATTATTGGGCGTTAAACAAAATCACCATCGGTTACAGATACCCACTTCCCCTCGTCCCATCAGCCCTGGAGCAGCTTCACAGAGCCAAAGTCTTCACTAAGCTGGACCTGAGGAGTGATTACAATCTCATTCGGATACATGACAGGTACAAGTGGAAGGCCGCATCTGTAACTGGTTATCTGTAAGGTTACATTTATGAGGTGTTCCGGGAGTACTTGCACCGCTTTGTGCTGGTATACATTGATAACATTTTTGTGTACTCCTGGAATGAGGCTGAACATCGGCAGCACATTTCTGAGGTCCTACAATGGCTCTGCGAACATCAGCCGAAAAGTGCACATTCTTCGATACAATTTGTAGGATATCAAATCAGCGCCCAAGGCATTAAGATGGATGAGGGGAAGGTAGCAGCTATCTGGTCTTGGTCCTGTCCCACCACTGTAAAGAACCTTCAATGCTTTCTGGGTTTCTCCAGTTTCTTTTAACAAATTATCCAAAACTACAGTTCACAGCTCCACTTACAAACCTGTTAAAGAACAAGCCCAAGTCTCTGTCCTGGGCCCCCGATGCCTCTAACGCCATGAAGATTCTCCAAGAGGCTTTTACCTCGGCTCCGCTCCTGGTGCACCCTGACCCATAAAAACCCTTTGTGGTAGAAGTGGACGCTTCTACATCAGGAGTTGGAGCTATCCTCTCCCAGCAGCAGGGGAAACCACCTTGCCTACATCCATGTGCCTTCTTCTTAAAGAAGTTATCTCCAGCGGAGCAGAATTATGACATCTGTAACAGAGAACTACCATCAAGCTCGCCCTTGAAGAGTGGAGACACTGGCTGGAGGGGGTCCGTCATCCATTCATGGTTTACACAGAACACAGAAATCTCGAGTACCTTCGAGAGGGCAAGAGACTTAATCCCAGACAAGCCAGGTGGGCCTTCTTTTTTTACATGCTTTCAGTTGACCATTTCTTACCGTCCAGGATTTAAGAACACCAAAGCTGATGCCTTGTCAAGACTCCATACTCCAGATTCACCATCAGAAAACCCAGAACCTATTCTTCCATTGAGCCTTATAGTCAGTCCTATCCAGTGGTCTTTGGATAAGAGTCTAACTACCGCCAGTGTCTCTGATCCTGCTCTGTCGGGGTGCCCCCCGAACCTTACATACGTTCAACAAACGTTCAACAAACAAATCCACACCTCACATACCACTCTGGGCACTGGTCATCCTGGGGCCAATAGAACCCTCTCATTGCTGAAGGATCGCTTCTGGTGGCCGGGGATTGCAAGAAGGTATTAGAAGGTACGTGAGGGGATGCCAGGAGTGTGCCATGGCAAGAACACCTCAGCAACTTCCAGTCAGTAAGATTCATTTGTTTTCCATTCCCCAGCCTCCCTGGTCACACCTGGAGGTGGATTTAATTACTGATATACCCAGCTCTGATGGTAATACCTGTATATAATACCTTTAGTAGCGGTGGGCCGATTCTCTTAGGCCTGTCATTTGGTACCTCTTAAAGGACTCCCAACAGCAATGGAAACTGTGGGGATACTTTTAAATCATGTCTCTCGGAATTTTAGCCTCCCTTAAAACATAGTCTCAGATAGAGGACCTCAATTCATCACAGGTTTGGAAGGCCTTTTTCCCACTCCTAGGTGTGACCATAAGCATATCTTCTGGATACAATCCTCAGAGTAACGGACAAACCAAAAGAAAGATCCAGGAGATAGGCCGTTACCTCCATACCTTCTGCCAGAACCGTCAGAACTCCTGGATCCGCTTTATAGCCTGGGCCGAGTACGCACAAAACTTCCTCCGACAACCCACCACAGATCTCACTCGCTTCCATTGCGTGTTTGGCTATCAGCCCCCCTTGTTTTTCTGGGCAGGGGAACCTTCAGAGGTCCCCCTCAGTCACTCATTGGTTCCAAGGGGAACGAAAGGGTCTGGGACTCAGCTCATTAACATCTTCAAAGTGCTATACGACATCATCAATTTCATGCAGATGCTCGAAGAAATCCAACTACCTACTACCTCCCAGGACAGGAAGTATGGCTCTCCATTTGGCATATCCGATTAAGACTCCCCTACAAGAAGCTAAGTCCCAGATATATTGTCCCCTTCCCCATCATCCGGCAAATGAACCCTGTCACCTATGAACTCAAATGAACTCTTCCCCCGCAATATAGAATTCATCCCACTTTCTGTCTCACTCCTTAAACCCTTTTACTCACCTGTTTCTCCTGTTCCCACAGAGCCTGGTCCCGTAGATGACCCCCCTCTTCTGATAGTGGTGGAGAATGGCACCGTGTACTCAGTCAAGGAGATCCTGAATTCTGACGCCGTGGTAATAGATTTAAATATCTCGTCGATTAGGAAGGCTATGGTCCTGAAGAGAGATCATGGGTCCCAAGAGACGACATACTCAATCCTAATCTTCTGGCCGATTTTCATGCTACTCGCCCTTAAACACCAGCTCCACGAGGTAGAGGCCGACCACCAATGCACACCTGATCTTCATCCTGTTCACTCCTATAAGAACTCTCCGATCTCACTGTCACATCGTCTAATCTCCACTTCAGATAGGGACTCAAACCTATGCCACTACTTACCTGTTCCCAAGTCTCCATGCTCGTCGATTCCCTTCGTCACCCTCTGTCTGTTCCTTTGATATTGTCATCTCTACTCGCCTTCATTCCACTCCGGAAACCAGCTCCTGGAAAAAAACCCTGCCATTCCCCAAAGACCCACATCTGGTAAAGAAGATCGCTACTGTCATTTGTCTCATCAGTATATCAAAGGACTTGATATTTATTTTACATTTAGTCATTTAGCTGACGCTGACATTTAGCTGGCGCTATTTTAGTCATTTAGCTGACGCTATTTTATACTCACCTGCTTAATTCTGATGTTCAATAAACCAGTATATAGATTATATTGGTTTTAATATAATCTGTATACTATACTAACATATACTACTAACATAAACTGTCTTATATGATGTCTTTTATCAAAGACATTATCCTAGATACAATAACGCATAAAGATATACAAAGCAATAAATGGCATATTATTTAATTTGGTATATTCATTTGTATTTATCTGTTCATATTTATTACATATATATGTGGCTAAACTGTACATATGGTTTACAGCAGGATATTAGATATATGCTTTTATCATCATTGTTTTTTCAGTCATTGTTGTACATCATTGTGTGTTAAACATGTCTAACATTTATTCTGTGTTTTATTATTATTTTTTGTTTATTATTTTATATGTAATGCTCCTGTGAAGCAATGTAACAGTGTTAAAAGCACTATATAAATAAAATTGAATTAAATTGCAAAAGCTGTTTCATTTTAGTCTATAGTGCCATAAACAAATCGCTTACAGCAACCAAACAAGAGGGCCACACAATTCTCCTCAACAAAATGTTCTTACAGTATCCCAGAGGGCGAGCTGTCTCTCACTCATGCGGCTGAAGCCAGTTGTAAGGATTTTCCCATCAGCCAGAAACACAGCTCTCATCGGTCTGGTGCCCTCATGAGCCTTTTCCCTCACCTACATATGACATCAAATGATAACAACCATTACATTTCTGATCTGATTTTTCTTGTAAAATATAAAAAAATCAGTCATATCTGATGTTAAAGGTAGGCTAGGCTAATTTTGGGGAGGTTAGCAAAAGCAAACAAGCTTTGAAAGCATAAGATCCCATGCCCCATTTAAAGTGCTCTTCAAAGCCACACCTTCTTTAAAACAGCCAATGGAATGGAATGTCTGATTGTCTGTGAATGCAGGGTGCATGGAGGTATGCAAATTCATAGTTTAACAGGAAGTATGACATACTATCATTGCATTTGGACTGAATGCAATAATTGTACTAACATTTTATGGTTCTGCTCCTTAGACAGAAAATATAAATATACTTAAATATATTTAGACCATTTTACTTAGTGATTGTTATCATGATGTGAACCATGATGTTTCAACCAGCATAACAAAAATGTTTCTGCAAAATCACCTTTTCTGCCTCTAACCCTGTAACGTCAGTGATGTAGAAAATGGAGGAAACAACAGGCTGACCTTCAGTACAGTTCCGCGACGGGGATCAATGACACGTAAGGCTTTATCTTTACAGGTGGTGCACAGGACACTGCCCTCACGGTTCCAGCTTATGCTGTATATAAGGTCAGGATGGGCATCACTCAGCTGGTACACCAGCTCCCCAGTGCCCACATCCCACACACAGAGGATATTATCACATCCTAGCACACAGTAACCAAGACAAAACATAAAAACTCAGGCCAGAGAAAACAGGACAGCAAACCAGTAAAAAAGTAAACCAGTTAGGAGCTAAGGTCTGCATCTCAGATATATACATGCCAATGCAAATAAAATATACAAGTTGGACATGCACACCTTGAAGACATTACAGAAAATTAATTAGTTTGGTTGTACATCATGGGCCCAGTCACTTATTCATTTAAAGATATACAGTTAACTGATCATAATCACAAAATCACCCAGACAGGGTGATCACGTGTTATATCACCCTTTTATATAATCCATTAAAAAGACATCTGACGAAAGACATCTGACACATGGGAATGCATGTTGACCAACAATGGCCTTATGATTTAAAAGAAAATCTAATCAATTGACAGCAATGGCTATTTGTTGTGGCACAGTTCCAAAACAAAGTGTGTCGTCATAGCCCAAAACCAGGCCCAGCGCAGCAATATATATACGTACACCAATCTTACCTGCAGTCAACAGGATATTGAGAGCGGAAGGGTGCCATGCTAAGATGCCCACTCTTTTACTGTGTCCTTTAAGAGTCGTAACCGCTTCTGACATAGGTGCTGTAAGACCACCATCAGGAATCTGCCAAATCTATTCATGCAGAAATACAACTTTTTATCAAATATATGAGCTATGGTTCTTAACCAGAAAGTTTCTTTGTAAAGACAACAAATCCCAGTGGCATTGCATAAACTGGCTACCCCCTTTGTAAGCTATTATATTATTTAAAAGTTTTAAAAAATGTATTATGAAAACTACACTTGCAAGTCTGAAAGCACAGCTCTCAGTTTCATTTAATTCATTTTCAAAAACATAGTCATTGGGTTTCCTCCCTGAGAAATGCCTTACTGGATGAGTAAGAGACTGTCTTTTGTCTTTTGTGCTTTTGCAATGTTTGCAAACGTTTCCTGCTTAAGACACTTAAGTTTGGGTTTGTTTTCACACACAATGCATGACCGATGTACACTGGCCCTCATCATGAGAATAAAGAATTTGATCAGATTTATATTTATATTCTAAGGGGGGCAAGGTGATCTCTATGATTGCACTGAATGTTCATGACAGTAAAACAGTAAATCAGTTGTAAGGAAGGATACAGACCTTCACAGTACAGTCTTCTGAGGCACTGGCAATAACATTCTCATCATGTGGACACCACTGCACATCCAGCACAGGCGCAGCATGACCACACACAGTCGGAATGTTCTGGTCCACTCTGCCACTCTAGTGTTAAAAGACATAAACTGTGAGGTGAACCATGTTCTCCTGCTGTAATCTTCACAGGAATGAATCAAACACACAGCAGGTTGTCCATTACAGCTTACCTAATGAGTATAGGATCATGAGCCCTTCAAAGGAACAATTTGCCCAAAAAGGAAAATTGTCATTATTTACTCATCATCATGGGGTTCCAAACATGTATGACCTTCTTTTGTGCAATGCAAAATTATTTGCATTTCTTAAAGAATATTTTGGGCACTTTTTCCATATACTGAAAATAACTAAAGACGGGTGCTGTCAATTTGCAAAAGAAAAAAGCCCAATTGCAATAAAAAAGCAAACTGTCATACAACAGCTTTGATGGACATACCTAAATTGAAGTTATTTTAAATCTGCCCTAACTCTGCTTTGCAGGGTTTTGAGATATGTAGGAAACTGAACAAATGATTGGAGTTGAAGATTTCAATGAATTGGGATGATCCAGTTCACAAAACTGATCTGAATTCATCAACAGATCAGACAGAATTGGTTGTCAAGATCAGTAGTTGCAGTATTGCAGTAGTCAGCGAATTGACTTATGAGTCTGTTGTATGTACACAATGCTATTGTATTAGTTCTAAAGACTTACAGCAGACAATTCACTTGGACCACTTTTATGGGGATTTTCTATCTAACCTCAAAAACGGACAGTCCCTGCCATTATTGACTTGAATTGTAAGCAAAAGAATGGTCTTTAAAACATTCATCTTTAATGTACAAAAGACATATAGTCAGGTTTGGAACAATGTAGAAGTGAGTAAATAATTAAAAAAATACATTTTGGGGTGTTATGAGTGTTTATCAATCCAACTACTGTAAATATCTAAATGCTTATCCATAAGCCTTATGGCACAATATAGTATGCATATGCAAACCTTGGCAAGCGGTAACACAAGAAAGGCTCCGCCCCCTCCCGCCTCAGTGATGACAGCAATAAACTTCGGGTTGGCAGCACACAGCGGACCATCCCATGTCACACGTGAAACTCTGACATCATCAAGGCAATGCTCAGCCTTCCATGCCTGAGCAAATACATGCCTAAACTTACTCTGCCTGACAACATGTCTCCTGAAGGACATGACTGCTGGCAGAACAGAGGGAGGGTTTAAATATGTACAGTTCAGAAACGTTTTCATTAAATATTAATTCAATGGATATTACAGTACATAGTACATCAAGCACTAATAAATACCTAGGCATCTCAAACAATGTCACCTTTGCATTAAAAATGGCATAACTGCGAATGACACTTAATGACAATTGTCATAAACATGCATAAACCCTCCTTCATGTTCATGACATGTGTCGTCATGATTATGAAGGTGGCATGTCAGTCTTATGCACACCCCTTCAAGTAAAGTGTTACCTTCTGCAACTTCAACTTCGAAACACGGGTGTTTTGATTATTGTCTGTGTGTGCAAATCGAAAGATTCAGCTCTTCACATCAGGGTTGTGAGTGTAAATTTTAATTTACAAATACGAATATTAATATGACATGTTCTCAAATTCAAATTTTCAAGCTCTCAAGTTTTGCTACCGATTTAACTTCATAATTTTTAATTATGTTATAGCACCACCAACTGGCAGCAGGAAGTGTGTCACTTACAAAAGAAAAGACTTTAAAATAGTACTCAATTATTTTCGGAATTAAAAGCATGTGACAGCTATGCATTGTTTTCTGAGAAGCACCAGGTGGTGATGGCACTGCAGTGCTTGGGCCTATCATCACTGCTTGCAGGTATATTTATTAAGGTATATATCTGACACCTCTTATCTTCACACAGCAGGAAGTCGGCCATTTTGGATTTTCTGAAAAGGGCATGCTGTGCATATTTAAATAATACTCCTAGCGATTTCTTGTAATTGACACCAAACTTTGTAAGCATTATACCAACCCTTTAAGATGCTAAATTGTGAAGGGATTTTTGGTCTCAAATGGTGTTGCCATAATTGTGCGAGGCAATGAATTATTTGTTTTGGGACTGTGTACTCTGACGTCTGGGGACTTTTAAATTAAGCTATATTCCTATTTTTGTGATTGAACTGAATTACCATGTTAAATTGACAGCCCTAATATATAAATATTACAATATTATTCAAGACATCACAGCAGGATGTACTGAAATGCACAGTGATAGAACATTTAGGAACTGCCACTGGGAGATGTAACATTGTAACACAGACATGTTTTTATAATTTTTGTTCTTAATTTCAAAATTACATTGGCTAAATAATGTCTATAATGGTCTATAACAACGTAAAATAAGACATCATCCTATACTAACGGCCACTTTGAGGTTAGAGGGGCTTAAGTGTTGAGGTAAAAGTTAGAGCCTCTGTTGTTCAATCAACACTGGGAGTTCTCTGAGCTCCCAGTAAAAGCAACACTGAGCTCTCATATGTCTGTTCTGTGCAGGAATTAACATTACACAGCTCAAGTCAGAAACCACAAAGCATGGACAGTGAAGGTCTATATTGACTAAACTGTAAATCTGTGATGTAAATTTACAGTGAAATCTGAACAGTATTTTGCTGTATTTATGTCATACAGTGTCATATTATTACAGTGCAATATACAGTGTAAACTGCAACTGTTACATGGCATTTTAGGGGAATGCCATTATTACATACATTACCTACATAAACTACATACATTGTACCCTTTACTGTAAATTTACAAGGTAAGCCAGTATGACTTTTTGTGAGCTTTGGTTCACTTTTTTTTAAATCTTAGTCTGCATGTAACATTGGACCCAGCCAACATTTGTATGTCGGACCCATGTGGATATAAAATGGACTGAAAATGTAATTGTCCACAAGTTCCATAATGTCCCTATGCCACCTGCCTGTGAGGGTTTTATGCAAGACTTTACTGTGTTAAGCTGGGCTCACACTGTGCAATTTTTAATAATACTTTGCGATTGTTACTTTACACTATACGAACATCATGCTTACGTCACACGGACATATACGCAAGAAGATTTGTCCGGAGTTTTACATCATCAATCCATGACCTGCATTCTCTCGCTAAAAATGTAGCTAGCAAACAAATGCAATATGTAGCATTAGTTTTGTTAACTACATGCCTTTCTTCTTGTTGTACTGTCTACCTGACTTGTTTCAACATTTTCACTGAGGTGGTTTGAAGTTGTCATGCTTATTGCGTCATCAGGTTCAGCGCTCCTATTGGTTCTTGGTTTGACGGTCATCATAGGAGATGTCACACTGCAGGATAGTGTCTGAAATCTTTTGACACTGCCAGAACTTAATCGGAGGAAAAAACTGATCGCAACGGCCATTAATCGTGACCATGTCAAACCAGCGACCAAAGACAACAGATTTTAGCCTAGGATTTAAGGAATCATTTAGGATTTCCCAAAAATTTCCCAGACAACCAAATTATGGCCAAAATCACACAGTGTGAGCTGGGCTTTAGGCCAGGCCCAACTAGGAAACATGCATCTAGGTCCAATCCTCAAGCTCTGTACGAGGAATACATGGGCTGGAAGGCAAGTGGAATTTCCCACTTTCTATAAAGGGTCTATGCCAATTGCCAAAAGCAGAATTTCTCTTGGTGTTTAGGTGTTATGCTACAGCGGCCTTATACTGGGCTATATGCATACAACCCATTTACACAGCAAACACTGCTCTATATTTTTATGTGTTCACACTACAGAGTGTAAAAACTGACACTAAACAGTGTTGCAGTTAATTAGACAATTTTAAGGTATTAATTTGTCTAAGTTTAGTGCTAGTTATTGTTTTACTTTAAAAATGCTAATTTAAAGTCACCATTATAGTGATTGATGTTTCATTTAGTTGGACACTTTACCCTTCATGTTCATTAAAGTAATTCTCTTTCAGCAATTGTAGTAGTGTGTCAAGAACAGCACTTGTGCATTGTTTAAAAAGAGAAATGTAATGGATGAAGAAGCAGATTATCTAGAGTTGAGTAATTTAAACATACATCTAACTCTGAACATTTTGTAATACATTTGGGAAGCTGATGTAATTAATTGAGTAGATGCTGTTGTATTATTATAACAGGAATATTCTTAAATATCAGTACTTGGGCAAAGTAAAAAAATTGCCTTTTAAATATGCAACACTGTTTTAGTAAGAATTCGTAATTGGCTATTGAAACACTTAGACATCAATCAACATACAATCCTCAACAATGTTGTCAACAACACACCATTCAGTTAAACATATCAACTCTGAATTTCCCAAAACAAGCTACTAAAAAATCACCGCGAAAACAGCAGATGATAGTAAGACAGCTAAGATGCATTTATTCTTTTTATATATGCTGTATTACATGCTGGGTGCTGCATAGGGCAAAACACATCCCAGCATGCATTGCAGCAAAAATAAATTTAAGTTTTTTTTGTTTTATTGTCACCATTCTTCAGTTTCATATGCTGATTGTTGATATCCAAGTAAGTACAACTGCTTGTAAGCACAATATTTAAGTAAACTGAACAAACTTTAAATGCCTATTTGCTGTAATGCAACAAAACTAGAACTTAAAATTTTAAATAAAACACTGTGAACATTGTTATAGCTGGACATTTTGTTACTTCTAAATTAATAACACAATATAACTTTAAAATGTGCTTTTGTCTTGAAATTTTTTTTCTTTTTTTTAAACAACTTATAGTCGGACCTTGTACATTTCTCCTTCGAATGTATCTTAAAAATTTAAATTGATATTTAGGTTTAATAGTATATACACTTGGGAACAGTAGGACAAACAAATACGTATTAAACAGATTGAACACAAGAAACATTTGGTACTACTGCGGTATTAGTAATTAGTATAAAGCTACATTGATACAATGTTTTCTTTTTGAGCTTTCACATTCCATGTATAAGCCATCAAGGTAAATAACGAAACACGATGATGACATAATAATACGAGAAGGTTACATTCATTGATTATACTGCACCTCTATTTGCACTTTTCCTTCTTTCTGTTCTCGTCTTCTACGTTTCTTTTTGTGTTAAAAATGTGCTTCTTAGAAAAAGCGATTTGGGATACAAACACGGCAATTATCTATTTATGATATATTAATCCTCGTGTGTTTTTATCGCCGGGATATTCTGCATGGTCAGGTGGAACAATTATGTCCAGACACGTTAAGCACTCACGGAGAAGCTAGTCCATATTACTGCGGAAAATAAATACACAATAGTGTATTTTAAAAAGGTACAAACGTATAGCACAAAACAGACAGCAAAGATATCAAGTCTGAATAAATCAGAAAAAACGTCGACGCCGAAGAAAGAAAAAAAGATGATGGGTGTTACGATTCCTAAGGGAGGGTGCCTAGAATTAAAACCAGTGATGTGTGAAGCTCGCCACACTGAAGAGTGAACAAAATGGCCGGTGATACACCGTTTAAGGGAATTAAAAGTCCCCTTCTGAAGGTTTAGTTACTATTTAAAATTTTAAAAACTACAGCTAAAAGCAGCGATGATGAGCCCTTGCTATGACGCCATTGCCAACTGGTGCTTCTCAGACAATAATGCATGGTTGACACAAAAATATTTTACAATTTTAAAGTTAGTTACAGGTCTGTTCTAACACAATAGCTACATAATTGTGATCAGCACACAACATAAAAATTATTTTCCAAGTTTGGTTTATTTCCAAGTCACTCATTCCATGCAAAAGGTATGAGACACTTCCTGTTTTTTTCCTCCCTTACAAAAAAATCCTGTAGGAATCCTGTAGGATTTTGGTTCTATGTGCAGGGATCCTGCAGGAGTCCTGTAGGGTTGTTCCTGCATGACATTCTATGTGCAGGGATTCTGCAGGAATCCTGTAGGACTGAATAAAAATCCTACAGGACAGGGTATATTCCTGCAGGAGTCCTGTAGGGTTGTTCCTGTATGACTGATATTGTTACGAGGGAGGCTCCAGCTCCCTCTCCACCGCGGCTGCAGAGATCATCATCTCCTGAATACTAGCGTTCCAGTCTGGACTACATTTCCCATCAGCCACCACAATCACCCTTCACCTTTGAACTCGCACCTGAAACTCATCAGCCACAGTATTTAACCCGGACAGTTACTCATACTCATTGCGAAGTCTTGTTTGCCCTTGGTAACATTTCTGAGCGGTTTCTTCTGGTTTATTATTGTTGGATTTCTGTGTTTGACCTGGACTGTTTTTGGATTTTGATTCTTGCCGCCTGCCCTTTGGATTATTGTTGTTTATTACTGT
>JAZGTJ010008406.1:0-10592 GCA_036877575.1 Botia almorhae
GCCAGAGGCTACAGCTTTGTTCGAAGGCTCTTCCAGGGATCCATGCGTGAACGAAGCAGTAGGAATGACACAGCTCAAAAACTGGTGATCAATGAGGAGAAGGCATCGTCTTCTCGTGATGGGGACTCTCGAATGTCCTGGTCCAATGACAAAGACACTGTTGATGGTGGAAATGAGACCAGAAGATCCAGTAGATCTGAGAGGGAGCACCCAGCGCGGGAGCCTCAGAATGACAACACTGGTTTCCTGGAGAAACAATCAGAGAACAGCTTGATCATCAGTTTACAAAACTGTGTGGGTAACTGTAATAATAATGATATGGACCCATGGAAACCTGCGGCTCCTCTGAAGAGGTCAGACCTAAAGCGTTCCAAGTCAGACCTGCGACTGCGCTGCTCGCTGGCTGTGTCTGAGCAGCAGCGCTTCTTCGACTACTGTGGATTGGACCTGGATATGGTGGAGAGGCTCGGACCAGAGAACTTCTTAACAGGGGCCAGTTCAGTGGACACACTGTCTCTGCTGCTGAGGAGTGTTGGAGGAGGTTCAGAGCCCAGCGAGTTCTCTCGACACTCCGGTGAAGGAGTTTTCCAGGAGGAGCTAGCCGAGCAGATCTACACAGGTGTGTCTATTATTGAGAGAAATGCACGTGTCATTAAGTGGCTCTATGGGTGTAAGAATGCAGCCCAGGAGGGCCCCAAAGAGTCCACAGTTTAATAATCATGGAAACAGAAACAAGACTTTTATTGTGGAGTAATGTTCTGACACTGAAAACTACACTCATGGCAGATTATTCAGTATTTATTTTATGTGGATCATTTGTATTTAATTTTGAACAAATGTAATTTTAGATTAGTTTTTAAGCCGCCAGTCATGTGTGTGAAAGTGTGCATAGTGTTTTATTCCAGTCACAGATGAAGCTGCATATTGACATCTTTCTCTCAGTATTTACAATGTGCTTTACTAGTGATGTCATTTCCTGTTTGTTGTATATAGAGAAACATGAGTCCGTCCTGTTACATCTGCTCGATAAACAAGTGTTATTAATGTAACTTCATGAACATCTCATCTTATAATTTAAAACTGAAAACCACTCAGCGGTTCTCTGGGACAGGAACTAAATGAACCGTATGTACCTCATTTCCCAACCGTCCATGTTTAGTTTGTGTGTTGCCTTTTTCCTTACACGCGGGCGCACAGAGAACCCCTGTGGGGATATTAATGCACTGAACTGCAGTTTGGGCTAAAATGTGACAATTTAACTGCCAAAAGTAATAATGAAATCAAATTGAGGGGACCACATTACAAATAATGACTATTTTAAATAAGTACAATGCTGTCTAGGTAGGCAGCTTACTAGGGATTGGGACACAGTCACTCTTTACCACCCACTTTATTTTAAAGCAGAGCTACAATATATTCCTAATTTCATCCCCATGTTTGTTTGCACATGCATCCTGAGGAAAAGCACATTTAATTAATGTATTAATTAATGTAACTGATGCTTTGTGTGGCCAAACATTCATCATTATGCACTTAACCCTGTTGCTTTTGTAAAGCACATCAAACGAAAGGAAAGCTGAGGAGAAGTGATGGGCAGTCACATGAGTGATGTTCTCAAACTTTGCTCTCATCTCAACACATCGAGCTGAACCCCACTGGAGACATTAATCATGTGACTCCAGTGCAAACAAACATGTAGAACAACAAAGCAGCATCCATGATCTCTCTCCTGTTGTTTACAGGTCAGCTCTATACATTTGTGTTTCTATAAAAACAAATAAAGATGTTACACAAAAAAATCCATAGAAAATCTAAATAAAGTCATATATCTGAACAGCTGTTTTCTTTTGAGTGTGGAATCATTTGAATTTGGTCATGGAAAACAAGAAAATCAGGGAATTTTAAAATGGTGATCTCAAAGTCTGAAAAATTCATCGTTATGAACACACAGTGATTGTAGAGTGGTTTTTAAAAATCCATGTCCTGGAATCACAAATGATCAGAATCTGAGAAGTGGAAAAGACCTGGAAATGCGTCAGTCAGAAGGTGTTGGAGATGGAAATGATGCCACAATTTAATGATGTAATGATTGTAAACATTAGTCAGATCTACATGTTAGCACAGATCAGATAATTACACCTGTCAGCTGCTTCTGCTCTTAAATGTTGTTTAAACAAGAGAGCTCTGACAGTTCACCTGGTTGCTATCCATCATGGCCCAGCGGAGAAAACAACACACTTACATAATGTAGAAGAGCTCATCGTGTGATCGCTGGTTTGTAACAGCTGACTCTCTTGTTCCAGCACACAGCTCTCCTCTCACTCATTCTGAAGTGCTTGTTATTCTAAAACCATTGACTCAACATTTAAAGACAGACTTTTCACAGTCAAACAACATGGCCTCTGACTACTGAAACCAATCAATAACTCAAATTAGCAATAATAAATAAACAGCTATTTGACTTTACGCGCTATTTTCCGGCGTGTTAGTCATAAAAATAGGAAAATGTTTCTGAATGTTGAAAAAACACAACAGTGGGTCTAAATGGTCAACAGTTTTGAACACAGTTATTTTTGACACGACACACAGAATCTGTTTTGTAAATCACTGATAAATATTTTAATGCTTTTGCATGTGGGCCTAACGTGACTCAGCAGAACATCAGAGAGCACTGAGGTGCTCAAACTGACATGTCTGAATCTTCTGGCTTACTGCATAAGCTTTATAACGGTCAAAGCATATGGGGCCAAGATTACAACTAAACTAAAAACCTAAACTAAAAGATCATTTTTGTAACCAGCTGCTTTCTTCTAAAAGAAAAAGGAACTATGAGTAATCAGTATCAATGCTTGTGTTTCTGAGGATTAAAACCTACAATAAGAGCAAATAAGTGTGTCTTTGCTGAGGTGGGTAGCTCTCAGACTGTCTGTCTGTCTGTCTGTCTAATTATATATTATTATATTATATTATATATTATAATATTATAATACATTAATTAAATGTGCTTTTCCTCAGGATGCATGTGCAAACAAACATGGGGATGAAATTAGGAATATATTGTAGCTCTGCTTTAAAATAAAACATCCTGTTTTCAGTTCTCTAGTCTTTTTACACATCTGGCTATCACACGCCCCTCTTCCATGTAAAGGTATCTCATGGAACTTTCTGATGATTGGGTGTGAAATCAAAGTTCATACAGCTTCAACACTAAAGCCTGTGCTGCACAACATGACAAATGGTTCATGTAAATGCCACTAAAACAAAATGTTTGAGAGTAAAACACATTAAACATACATATCTGAGTTCAATCTGAAAAGACTCTCGGTTTACAGATGGAAAGCGTGCCCAGATCATGTAACCACACCACAGCAGAAGAATGAGATTCTGTTCATAGTTGCCCTCATGTTCTGTAGAGGAACACACCGCCTCAGACTGGAGTTATGAAGTGTAGCAAATCTGACCTGATTCTTCTGGCCCAGCGGCTCCAATATGTCAGAACCAAACATGTCTGAGAGACACGATCATGAGTCATGCCAGCCAGCCAGAATGATGTGCCCTCCACAGACACACTGCAGAGACATGAAATGAGTGTGTATGAAGAGGAAGGAAATATAACAATGCTTCAAAAAACTGAATTATAACAGGAACACATATAAACACACCTATACATACAATTTAGACCCTAAGTTCTGTTTGAAGGCATTGTAAAATGATGATGAACCACACATTTAGACATTGCGTAATAAAGTATAATTACCCCGGCAGATTTCCAAACATTTTCTAAACAACTCCCTCCATTCACAAATCCTGATGTTGAAATAAATGTTGCCCTTCTAAAACTTCCCATGTGTGCTTAAGCTTCAAAACTTTCCTAGGTGATCCGGGAAACTTAAAACTCCTGAGAATTTCTGGGAGTGTCTGTTTCAGGGCTTCACAAAACCATCCTGGTGCAGAAGATCCAGTAGCAGCAGAAGATCATAAATCAGAGATCGGTTTCTTTTTACTTCAGTCACTCAGGCGTGACCTCCCTTCTGAAGGGTCAGCGCGAGTGACTGAGAGAAACAGAGAGAGACAGATACCTCCATGTGATCTCCAGCTCTTTGTGATGACCTGACATCAGCAGAGACCTGAGAATGCAGGTCAGTGTGTTTGCAGGAAAACCTGACAAGGACACGTATCTTCTCATTTCAGGGTTTCTGCTCCGAGCATGAGACCTGCAGTGTGACTGTTAGACTGTATGTGATTTTACCTACATGAAAACTCACAAACAAACAAACAGACCAACAAAAACATGCCACAAAACAGAGGATTGTTGGTTTGTTTTGACAATATTACATTTCATTGTGGTGGGTTAAATCTGTGGTTTGGTTATAAAATAATATTACTACACGTTACTCCCCAACAGTTCACAACATGTACATTTCTGCTTGATCTGTTCAGGATACATCAGCAGCAGATACATGAATGGTTAAAGAGCACAAACATACACTGAGCTTTGATTGAGACGCAGAGATTCAGACTTCAGTGTGGCTGGAGGAGCTGTAGAGAAACATGATGCCCACTGCAATCTTACTGTTTCTTACAGACAAACTGACACTGACCACTCGCATCTCACTGCTGATAATACACTGAGAGCTGTTTGTAGAGTTTTAGAGACTGCAGTATTGATGTGGAATGAGAGTTTCAGAGCTGAAGCAGAAGCACTAAAGCATGAAAACCGTATTAATAATGTATTAATAATATGGAAACGCTTTTCCATATTACTGCCTGCAAGTACAGCAGACTTCTCAAAACACATGAATGAATCTCTCAAAAACCTGTCACACAAAACCTCATTACTGAAACAGATCATAAAAAGATAACTAATAGCCTTTATATATCACTGTGTATTTTCACACTGCTTTTGGTTGATGACGATTAAAATATTGACTTAAAATAAAACAAAAAACAATATCTATATGCACTACAGTTATGAGAAAACCGTCACAAAGTCAAAAAACCTTAATGGTCCTAAAATTAAACTGTCCTCAAATTAAACATCCTTTTTTCATACAAAATGTCTTATGTCAAAATGTGATGCGGACACATGTTTGTGTGTCCACATGTTTCATGTTCTAATCATGTTCTGCGTGTCTCTCTAAGGGCGAGTGTCTCTCTACACAGAGAGATGAGTTTGATTATAAAGCACTGTGTGGTGATGGGCAGCTGGATTTCCATCTCATTCTGTCATTCTGTAATCAGCAGTTTTCTGTGGGGGAGGAGTCAACCAGACATTCCCACAGTCTCGGGCTGGTCACGCCAGGCTTTATGGGTAATTTTGCAGGGATCAGATAAGTCCAAGAGTACCTCTAAAGAGGTGAATCAGATGGACAGAGGATGGGGGAAATTAGCATGTTTAGCTCCAAGATCTGGAAAAAGACCATATGCTTTCTATGGGAAAAGAGCATTTGTTTATTTATTTGTGTGTATAAGTCCATGTCTACCCTTGCCTGCATCTGTAAGCGCTCCAATGAGAAACAGCACATCAGAGAGGAGTTAGGGTGTAACCTCGCCCACAGTTTTTGGGGTGAGCTGTTCTGTATTTAACCCTGGTTGCTGTGACAGAGCGATACTTCCTCCACTGTAGTGCGAAGCTTCAAATGAAGCCCCTAATGGCAGACAGCTAGAGCAACACTGAAGCGCAACAAGAGCGTGTCTGCAGAGTCTACAAATACATCATGGAGTCATGTCTCATTTGGAGCATGACAAATAATGTTCCACCTCTCATCTGTGGAGCTACAGTACAGTCCAACATATGACTGGGTTCTTAGAATTGGGAGGATCTATTTGACAAAGCCAAGGGTCAAGCCAGGTCCGGTCTCAAACATCTGACCTGTACATGTTTCGAAAAACAAAAATAGGTTAATAATATATCTATATATTTTTATGTGGTGGTAACAGACCTCTGGATTCAGGGGGGCGTAAAGGCAAAGTGTCTCATTAAACTCTTTAGCTAGTATTGGTTGACTATAATGAAGTTATTAAGTGTAGAAACAACAGGATCAGCCATATGAAAAGGTTTTAAAGATGTGTAATCTAGACCTGATCTGTCTACAAGACCAACAACTGACAGCAGCTTTCTGAACGGTTCAGGGTTGCCAGATCTGCGTAACAAAACAAGCCCAATGGCCAATCACAACTAGCCTAACTTAACCTGACCCCAATCCAAATACCAAAACCCAAAAATATCTTATCTACTGTATCTTATGCATCACACATAACTTCTCTAAAAACACTGTACAGTAAAGTACTTCAATGCAAGCGTTTCACTCTAATATAATGTATGCCATTCCAAACCTGTGACGTGATGAAAACGTGGAAATTACACAATCCACAGCAACAGTTTAAGAGTCCAGAACACAGGACTTGACAACACTGCAGTAAACACACAGCATGTGTAAAATGTTGATGTTTAATTAAACTGATTCCTAGTAAAGAAAATATCATGTGAAGTATTTGTAATTTAACAACGCAACCTTTACATCTAGCATATCCCAATAAAACCACCTCAATCACATTTCTAAAAACTGAATTTCACACACAGCTTGTTTCTGGTCCAGAATTAGAGCTCACAGACAGACTTCACGAGGAACTGAAGACACATCTCTGTTTTTAATGCCGTGCTGCTGACAGGTTGGACAGCAGGAATGTCGGACTGTGAGGTGAAAATAGAATCCGAGATCTTCACTGTTCGATGTGGAATGCTGGAGTACCAGGAACTGGCCAGCACAGTGTATATCAACACAAAATCTTCTTCAGTCATGACTCATGGCTGTAGGGGGCTTGTAGGAAACAGCAGGAGGAGGATTTGAAGAGGTATTGGCAAAGTAAAGACAACATGCCCAACAGCTGTAGAAACAGTAGAGCGACACCAGCATGGATTTGAAGCTACAGGGTCTCAGGGGTCAAAGCGAGCTGTCACACACTCTCATCCCAAAATACTCTATACAAACACATTACCTTTATCACCTGCAATATGAAAGAAAATGTAATAACTGCTCCCTACACCAGAACACAATAAACAAACCTCAGCGGGCCACAGCTATGAGTCTCCTACAAACATTTGTGCCACTAAATTGGGAAATTATTTGCATTCTGACAAATTACACAATGCAACAGTGCATGAACTTGCCCAGCTACAATCATTTATGTGTGTACTGACAAAGCCCAAATATCAATATTCATGCTTATGGTCAATGCACACAGGAGAAAAATCAATATTAACTTGTAAACTTGTAAAGTTTCCATGATCCCCTACTCACTGTCCATCAAACATTATCCACCACAGCAAAACTGACCAATAACATACAGAAAAATCAATGTTTGGTGGAAATGTGGTCAGATCCCTTGAACTAGGTCACATTAAGAGTGACGAATTCTGTACAGGGTAAATGCAGAAAACAATAAGATTACAGGCTTGAATGAGTCTGTAATCTCCTCAAATCTTTGACCAAGCACTGAAGTTTGTTAGAAATCTTAGTGAAAACATAAAATGTACATTCAGCTGTTCACTGAAACACTTTCTGCTACAGCCGTTTGCCACAAAAACCTGCATCTTATTCACTAACCACTGCAGTGCAGTTTAACCAGCTGCTCTCTGTGCACAACCAGCGCTTGTCTGTTTTTAAAAATAAACAAAAATATACATTATAACTGCAGGCACTTTAGTTCATGTGTGTGGATGTCAGTGGTGAGTGTCTGCTGTACAGCACAGCTCATGGGAATCTGCTGCTCCTCTCTAACCAACCGGTGAGATAAACAACTGCACATACTAATGGAGCTGCTTCCTGACTCACAATATTCCTGTAGTGAAYAGTGCATTGAAACAATGCAGGCAGTGTGTTTATTTGAAAGGATGGCCTGCAACACAGTCAGGATTTAAAGTGACAGACTTAAAGTCTTTTACTGACACATCAAAAAGAAACAGATGGGCAGTCGTGCTCCATCAGAGGAGACAGACAGGTGAGGAGGTCAACACTTCCCTCAGTAACAGCTAACATTTGTTCAATGCAGCACTCGTCAGTAACTGCGTCTGTCTGTGGGAGACTCAACATGGGAACAGACTCCTGGCCTCAGGCAGGGCTGTATTGAGGGAGGGTGAGAGAATGTGTGTGTGTGCTGCTGCTCAGACACATCTCCTGCAGATGGACCTGATGCCTCCTCAGATGAGTCATGAAGCTTCAGGCTCTCTCAGGTGCTGGCAGGTCTGTCTGTCACCGCAGACACTGGGTTTATGTGTGGATGGGCTGTAGTCAGTACTGTGTGGTTTGTTGTGGTTGTCTCATATTCACACAAAAGACAGAGACATCAAATATAAACACTAGACTAAGAAAAACAGATCAACAGGATGAAGGAATGCAGAAAGATGAATCTAACAAGAACATATACAGGACACTGAAAGAGAAACACAGGATATGATACTTGAAATAAATAGTTATGCTTTCTTTTAAGACAAAGCACTTGTGCTCTGTGAGCAGTTTCAGTACAACTGGAAGTCAGCACATCCTGACCCCTCATGCGTCTGCTGTGATTCTCATGACACCTGTATGTTAGACAGCTCACCTGCAGGACTGTGTGTACATGAGACCACCAACATGGACCATATGTTATGACTGACCTAACACGGGTTATATTACCCGAGTCAATAAAACCCCACCTCCAGTAGCCTGATGATGCAAGAGGTCCAAAATCACAATAAGTGACCTCTACAATCACTATAACCAAAATGACAGAATTAACTGACCCCACATTAATCTACAATGACTTAACAACAGTAACAAGCCTTTTACATGTTCTCAAGCAGAGGTTACTCATGCTTGCGGGGTTTCCAAGGCGTTGCTATGCTGTTCTGAATCATTACTTACCAGCTCAGCTCAAGTTAACAGAAGACAAATCTCCATGGTAATCTGCTCTTCGGATATGATTTAACTACTTTAATGTAAATCTACTGAGTTTAATTATTTGGCGGTTGTAAAACCAGTCTCAACTAGCAGCATGACGTCATTCCTTCATTCATGTCCGTCTAACAAACATGGCGGTCCAGGACAGATCGTCATGACAGACATGACGTTAAAAAAAGTAATGGCAAACACACCTAATACAGTTATTGTGGTATTTCATCTTAAGTACGTTTGTCTTTTTAAACATTAAAGATGGAATGAGGCTGTACATCCGCCATTTTAAACGATCATTATTTTCATAAGAAACACGTGGTGAGTTCTTCAGGCTCTGGCGATCCTGCACTGCCCCCTGCTGTCTGTAACACACATTACTGCAACCCCTGTTCTGACGTCAGTCATACCCTAAACATTCGTATGACGTTATTTAAAATGACATCACGAGAACTTGATGTGTTGTTTGTAACCGGTCTTTATTGTACTGTAAAGCAAAAAATGTGACTGAAAATAGAGCAACCTTTCAACAGAGAGAGAGAGAGATTCAACAAAAGCAGGCACAAAGCACCATTGTGACATTGTGCCTATTTCATCACCCTGCAGGGGGGGCATTAACAAAATAATCTGTGAGAACATTATAAAACAGGCACCACACAGCATTAAACTCAGACACATATTCTGTAACCCTTCACCTCAAAACAAAAAGATAAACAAATGAAACATTCCCTCTCTTTATCAATATCATGTTATTTGTGAACCTGTAGTTCAGCATGGTGCTAGCAACACCAGGGTCATGGGTTCAACATATTGCACTGGAAATGCACTGTAAATACATAAATGTTCTATATGTACAATACACATAAAGTATTCAACTTCATAAATTATTCATATATGAGGTCAGAACACATTTAATCTGAATGTTATTAAGAAACGAATGTATTCTTGTAAGAAATGTATATTTGCTGGATGTTTGAGTCTATTGACGCTAGTGTGTACTGATTGCTAGGGTGTCCTGCTAGTTTAGAGAATGTTGCTAGGTGGTGTTGTTGAGCTTAACCTTATAAGGCAGTTGAGAGAAAGAAATTACACATGTGTTTTCTATTAATGTCAGAGTTTTGAAAATATCTTGTGTTTTTTTTACATTAGCTGTTGTGTTTTATTTACATTAGCTTTAGTTTGCACACTTAGCACAAGTTTTCAGGAATATTCATATGCTCTATTCATCTATATGTCTCAAATATTAATAATCTATAATTCCCTGCTGTGATTGTGTTTTTTAAACGTGAAGTGTGTATTTTCACATCATTAGTTAAATAGATAATGTTGCTATGTTGGGCTGTTTGGGATGCTCAGACATAAAGAGAATTTTTTTAAGAGCAATATTTTGATGCTCTCGGGGTATTCAGGGGAATGAACTTGCAGATGGCTTACTTATAGTCGTAAACATATCTGCATATTTGGCTGGGACAAAAGTACGTATTTTAACAATTACACACTTCACTTATAAGGAATCATGTTCAGCCAATCCAGGCCAAGATAGTCCACAGTATGGCCAATCTAAACTGTCAGTGTTTCTAACGTAAAACGTCATTCTCTAGAAAAGGCTCATCTAAAGCCATTTTATGAACCCTTCTCTGCTCTTCTAGGATCTAGTAATCT
>JAZGTJ010008406.1:10918-21065 GCA_036877575.1 Botia almorhae
GCCAGAGGCTACAGCTTTGTTCGAAGGCTCTTCCAGGGATCCATGCGTGAACGAAGCAGTAGGAATGACACAGCTCAAAAACTGGTGATCAATGAGGAGAAGGCATCGTCTTCTCGTGATGGGGACTCTCGAATGTCCTGGTCCAATGACAAAGACACTGTTGATGGTGGAAATGAGACCAGAAGATCCAGTAGATCTGAGAGGGAGCACCCAGCGCGGGAGCCTCAGAATGACAACACTGGTTTCCTGGAGAAACAATCAGAGAACAGCTTGATCATCAGTTTACAAAACTGTGTGGGTAACTGTAATAATAATGATATGGACCCATGGAAACCTGCGGCTCCTCTGAAGAGGTCAGACCTAAAGCGTTCCAAGTCAGACCTGCGACTGCGCTGCTCGCTGGCTGTGTCTGAGCAGCAGCGCTTCTTCGACTACTGTGGATTGGACCTGGATATGGTGGAGAGGCTCGGACCAGAGAACTTCTTAACAGGGGCCAGTTCAGTGGACACACTGTCTCTGCTGCTGAGGAGTGTTGGAGGAGGTTCAGAGCCCAGCGAGTTCTCTCGACACTCCGGTGAAGGAGTTTTCCAGGAGGAGCTAGCCGAGCAGATCTCCACAGGCGTGTCTATTATTGAGAGAAATGCACGTGTCATTAAGTGGCTCTATGGGTGTAAGAACGCAGCCCAGATGGGCCCCAAAGAGTCCACAGTTTGATAATCATGGAAACAAAAACAAGACTTTTATTGTGGAGTAATGTTCTGACACTGAAAACTACACTCACGGCAGATTTTTCTGTATTTATTTTATGTGGATCATATTTAAGAGATTTAACGACCCGCCAATCATGTTAGTTTATAGTGTTTTATTCCAGTCACAGATGAAGCTGCATATTGACAACTTTCTCTCTGTATTTACAATGTGCTTTACTAGTGATGTCATTTCCTGTTTGTTGTATATAGAGAAACATGAGTCCATCCTGTTACATCTGCTCGATAAACAAGTGTTATTAATGTAACTTCATGAACATCTCATCTTATAATTCAAAACTGAAAACCACTCAGCGGTTCTCTGGGACTGGAACTAAATGAACCATGTGTACCTCATTCCCAACCGTCCAGGTTTAGTTTGTGTGTTGCCTTTTTCCTTACACGCGGGCGTTGGAACAGACACACAGAGCACCCCTGTGGGGATATGTATGCACTGAACTGGAGAGAGAGAGAGGGCTATATATACTGCTCAGATAACTTATTTTTACTGCCATGTGTATGTAAATGAACACACAGAACTTTCACTCAAACCTGACCATCATTAACTGTGCTGAAGAAATTATTCTCAACACTCTGTTCCAAACCCTTCATCACAGTCTCTTGTCTATACAGGCAGCTACAACTCTGCCTTAGTTTGGGCTTAAATGTGACAATTTAACTGCCAAAAGCAACAATGAATCAAATATTTAAGCTCTGGAGATCTGAAGCAGGTCAGTGATGACACACTCATGTCACAAAGATGTAGAACTCTGATGCAATATAGAAATGTGTATTATTTTTAAATGTTCTTTGCGGCTTAACACAGAAGCTTCGTCTTCCACTGCACCCACGATCTCTCTCCTGCATGTTTACAGTCCAGCGCTATATATTTGTATGTTTCTATAAAAACGAAATTTAGATTTTGATCCAAAGAGATGTTACAAAGAAAATACAAATAAAGTCATATTTCTGAACAGTTGTTTTGAGTGTGAAATGTAATGATAAACGCCGACTTTCTGTGGAAATCAGGAGTTTACAATTGTGATCTCACAAGTCAAAGTTTTAGAAACTTTTAAAATGACTGTACAATGATTTTTAAAATCTTTTCCCTGTAATCACATATTATCAGGATGTCCAAACCCGGAAAAGGGAAAGTCATGGAAATTCATTAGTCAAAAGGTGTAGGAGATGGAGGTGATGCATGTGGAAAATGATGTCACAATCTTATGATGTAATGTTTGAAAGCATTAGTCAGATCTACATGTTAGCACAGATCAGATAATTACACACCTGTCAGCTTCTGCTGCTCTTAAATGTTGTTTAAACAGGAGAGCGCTGACAGTTCACCTGGTTGTTAACTAACACAGACCAGAAGGGAAAACACCTCATCATGTAATCGCTGGTTTGTAAAACTGACTCACACTTCAGTGAAATCTCTACAGCTCTCGTCCAGCACAACACACAACACAGCCACTGACTACTGAAACCAATCAATAACTGTTTGAAATCAAAACCAGTAACCTATTAAACCATTTTCCAATATGTTAGTCATGTTGAAAAACACAACAGTGGGCCTCAGTGATCAACAATAGTAACACAATTATCCCTCACACAACACACAGAAATTGTTCTGTAAATTACAGATAAATATTTCAGATGCTGTTGCCTTTTGGCTGTGACCTAAAATGACTCAGGAGAACACCAGAGAGCACTGAGGTGAACATACGAACCTTCTAGCTTACTGGAGAAGCTTTATAAAGGTCAAGGCAACTCCAAACATGCATTGTGAGCTGATCTATAAGGGGTGAAGGCATATTTCTGGATCATAAATCTTCAGAAAGTGTCAGAAGACTCTGCTCTGAGATTAACCTGACCATCCTGATAGAAGACATTCTCAAAGCAAATGGAGGCCTGCTGCTCAAAAGATATGCTGAAATTATAATGAATGTAGTAAACTTGTTTTCTTCAACGCTTGTATCTCTGAGGACTAAAACCTACAATACGAGCTAATAACTGTTTGTTGAGTTAGTCAGGTTCCTCCCCACCTCTCTGTCCTCTCTCCCTTCAGTTCACACATGACTGAAACAGCACTGCTCTTCCTGCTCTCAAACGCTCTGCTCTGGCCTGCTGTGACATCCTGTTTTCAGTTCTCTACATAGTCTTACACATCTGGTTATCACACACCCCTCTTCCATGTAAACAGGCATCACCCTCAGGCAGCTGGTCTGGGGGTGGAACAGGCGAGAGATCAAACATGGAGGGTGTAGACGCGCTCACAATCTTCCTCTAGTTCCTACACACAGATATCTGTGAGTGTGATGGAAATTGTGTCTGCAAATTCAACTTTAACAGATTCTCTGGCCAACCGTGCCAAAACAATCTCTACAAAACTCAACCCTCTTTAAACTTTTTAAATTTATGCTTATGAATGAACTTCTGATGAAAAGCCAACAGTGTAAAATCAGTTCACACAGCTTAAACACTTGCACTGATGCTTCTGTGGTTTAAAATCTGCCAGGAGCAAAAAACAGACCTTCTCAAGAAGACCAGAGGAGAAAATATTATTAGCATCTACTGGAGGAAACACATTTTGTTCATGTAAACGCCACTGAAAGAAAATGTTTGAAAATAAAACAGGAAAATTGTTCTGATATGAACATGAGGTGTTTTCAGGCAGCACACACATCTGAATTCAATCTGAAAAGGTTTTTGGGTTTGCAGATGGAAAGCTTGCTCAGATTTTCACTGTAATTGTGCCACAGAGGAAGAATGAGACTCTACAGAACACAAAAGCAACTGTGAACAGAGAGGAACACACATCGGCTCAGACTGGAGTTATGAAGTGTGCCAAATCTGACCTGATTCTTCTGGCCCAGCGGCTCCAGTATGCCAGATCCAAGCATGAGTCATGCCAGCCAGCCAGAATGATCTACTGTCCACAGACCAACATCACAGAGACATGACATGAGTGTGTGAGAGCTGGCGGGTCTTCTGGATCAACAATGGAATATGGAGATCTGTGTCTAATTCTGGTGCAGTTAGGAGAGGAAGACTGGGGAAATATCACAATGAACACAATTACAACAGGAAGACATATAGACATACAGCTGCACAGAAACCTTGCTCTATAAATAATAATAATAAAACTTACAAATAAAATCTATCTTCTGTTATAAAGCTGTTCAGGCTTCTGCGTAACATTTTATACATAAGTTAAAAACATTACATAATAAACTGTATTACTTGTACAAATAAATGTTACCCTCCTTAAAACATGGCAAACTTTCCAGGTGTGTTTAAACTTCCAAACTTTCCTCAATGACTCAGGAAACTTAAAACTCTTTAAGGTTTCTGGGAGTGTCTGTTTCAGGGCTTCACAAAACCATCCTGGTGCAGAAGATCTAATCGCAGCAGAAGGTCATAAATCAGAGGACGGTTTCTTTTTACTTCAGTCACTCAGGCGTGACCTCCCTTCTGAGGGGTCAGCGCGAGTGACTGAGAGAGAGAGACAGACAGAGAGAGCGAGAGAGAGAGAGAGCACTGCTGTATGTGATCTTCAGCTCTTTGTGATGACCTCCTGACATCAGCAGAGATCTAAGAATGCAGGTCAGTGTGTTTGCAAGAAAACCTGACAAGGACTCGTATCTTCTCATTTCAGGGTTTCTGCTTCCAGCACGAGATCTGCAGTGTGACTGTTCGACTGTATGTGATTTTACCTACATGAAAACCCAACAAACAGACCAACAAAAACATGCTACAAAATACTCAGAACAGCCTTGTTTGTCTGTTAGTAATTACCAGCAATGGATATGGTAACACTAAAATCCAAATCTAATGCTACCAATAATGTGCTGTATAATAATATGTCTAATACAACACAGACATGTTAGAGACGGAATGGATTTCCATCTAATTCTGTCATTCTGTAATCTGTAGTCAACCAGACAGTCCAACAGTCTCTGGCTGGTCACACTGGGCTTTATGGGTAATTCTCTTGAGATCAGGTAAGAGGACATCTGAAGAGGTGATTCAGATGGACAGAGGATGAGGGAAATTATCATGTTTAGCTCTATGACCTGAAAAAAGCCCATATGCTTTCTATGAGAAGAGCATCTGTTTGTTTATTTGTATGAGCCCGTGTCTACCCTTGCCTGCACTCAGACCATCTGTAATCAGCGCTCAGATCATCAGCGCTCCAATGAGAAACAGCACATCAAAGACGAGATAGGGTGTAACCTCGGCCACAGTTTTTGGGGTGAGCTGTTCTGTATTTAACCTTGGTCGCTATGACAGAGCAATTTCCCCGGGCGCTGCAGCAATGGCTGCCCACTGCTCCGGGTGTGTGTGTTCACTACTGTGTGTGTGCGCACATGGATGGGTTAAATGCAGAGCACAATTTCCGAGTATGGGTCACCATACTTGGCCTCACGTCACGTCCTTTCCTTTCCTTACTTCCTCCATCGTAGTGCGTGGTAGCTTCAAACCAACCCACTGATGTCAGACAGCTAGATCAACACTGAAGCACAGCCAGAGCATGTCTGCAGACTCCACAGATATATCAAAGTCACATTTGGACCGTGACAAACAACATTCTAGCTGTCCATTTAGCCTGTGGATGAACAAACAGAAGAAACACTTTTAAATTCAGAGACAACAGGATCAGCCACATGAAAAGGTTTTGTAATCTGAATCTAATCTGTCTACAAGCCCAACAACAGTGACCTCACCTGAGGCAGAGAGCAGCTTTCTGAACACTCTGAACCAAGACTGCCAAATCTGTGCCAGTCCGATGAAATACCAGAATATGCCCCTCCCACACCTATTTACAGTCACTGTTGTGCATTACACACAGTTTCTTTCTGAAAATCCTTGTATAGTAGCACACACAGTAGAGTAAAACATTTCAATAGTAGCATTTCAGTCAAATATAAGTTATGCAGTAACTTCACAACAACAGTTGCAACACTGACTGCAAAAAAACCCAGACTGCAACACTGGCTGCAACACAGTGCGTGAAATCTTGATGTAAACGCTTAATGAAACTGATCTGTAATAACAAATCTTTAGTTTTAAATAATCTCATATTTCTACTGTGTAAACACAGAGACACAATCAGGTTATTTGTGATTTAGCTCCACCCCTCTTTAAAAACTGTGAAAACAGACCTTTATGTAAAAACTACCATAATTTCACACACACAGTCTGTTCTGATCCAGAATTAGAGCACACAGACAAACTTTTACATGAGACATCTCTGTTTTTAATGCTGTGCTGCTGACAGGTTGGACGAGAGGTGCACTGTGGAATGTTGGACTATGAGGTGAAAACAGAATCAGAGGACCGAGATCTTCACTGTTTGATGTGGAACGCTGGAGTACCAGGAACTGGCCGGCACATCGTATATAAACACCAAATCTTCTTCACTCATGACTCATGGCTGTAGAGGGCTTGAAGGAAACAGGAGGACGGCCATTTGAACAGCTATTGGCAGCACGGGTGCAAAGTAAAGACAACATGCCCAGCAGCTGTAGAAACATCTCTGGGTCTCAGGGGTCAAAGCGAGCTGTCACACTCTCATTCCAAACTACTCAATACAAACACATTACATTTATCACCTACAGCATGAAGGACAACTGATAAATGTCAGACGCTCCCTACACCAGAACACGATAAACAATCCTCAGTGTGCCAAAGCTGTGGAGTCTCCTCCAGACATCTGCGCCACTAAACCCAAAACAAGGTGCATTCTGACATTATATAACGCAAACTTGTTGGTGCGCTTGTGTATAGGATGTTTTGACAGCTCATATACCAATACTCATGCTTATGAGAAATGCACTCATGAGAAAAATCAATATTGATTTATGAATGCTTGTCATGGAAAAATTCCCATGATTCATATTTACTGTCCATCAAGCAATATCCAGCTGACGCTCACCACTGCAGAACTGACCAATAACATACAGAAAAATCAATGTTTGGTGGAAATGTTGTCAGATCCCTTGAACTTAAACTAGGTCACATTTAGAGTGAGAAATTCTGAACAGGGTAAAAGTGGAAAACAATAAGATTACAGGCTTAAATGAGTCTGTAATCTTCTCAAATCTTTGACCAAGCACTAAATTTTCTCAGGAATCTGCAGTGAAAACAAATAAACGTACATTCAGCTGTTCACTGAAACAGGATTCTATAGGTGTATTTAGGATGAAATCAACAGCTGTTTCTGCACACTGTATTTCACCACATAAAACTGCATTCACTAACTACCTGCAGTCCAGTTTAACCAGCTACTATCTGTTCTCAAACAGCCCTCATGACATAAACACGCCTCTCTTTTATGAGAATTAGTTTTTAATAGCCACATTCACAACAGCAATATTTGTGTACATGCTTATGGCAGCAGTAATTCATGAAATGATGATATAATGACAGAGAAGAACAGAAGAACTACAGGCACTGTTAGTTCACATGTGTAGATGTCTGCTGTACAGCTCATGGGAATCTGCTGCTCCTCTCCAACCAGCCGGTGAGATAATTAACTGCACATATACTAATGGAGCTGCTTCCTGACTCACAATATTCCTGTAGTGAATAGTGCATTGAAACAATGCAGGCAGTGTGTTTATTTGAAAGGATGGCCTGCAACACAGTCAGGATTTAAAGTGACAGACTAAAAGTCTTTTACTGACACATCAAAAAGAAACAGATGGGCAGTCGTGCTCCATCAGAGAAGACAGACAGGTGAGGAGGTCAACACTTCCCTCAGTAACAGCTAACATTTGTTCAATGCAGTACTCGTCAGTAACTGCGTTTGTGTCTGTGGGAGACTCAACAGGAGAAACGACTCCTGGCCTCAGGCAGGGCTGTATTGAGGGAGGGTGAGAGAGAATGTGTGTGTGTGTGTGTGTGTGTGTGTGTTTGTGTGCTGCTGCTCAGACACATCTCCTGCAGATGGACCTGATGCCTCCTCAGATGAGTCATGAAGCTTCAGTCACCCTCAGGTTCTGGCAGGTCTGTCTGTCACTGCAGACACTGGGTTTATGTGTGGATGACTGAGGTGCTGTGTGGTCTCATAAATTCACTCAAAAGACAAGAGACAGCGAATATAAACGCTAGACTAAGAGTAACAGATAAACAAGATAGAGGAATGCAGAATGATGAATCTAATGAAACATCTTGAGGGCACACTTCACACCAAAATTAAGAGATAAGCAAGATATGATATTTTAAATAAATAATTAAACTTTCTTCTAAGACATTGTTTTTGTGATAATTTACCATATTATTCCCACAAACTCTCACTACTAAATAGTTTCTTTTATTGTTATTTCCAGTTCTTCATTTGAAATTACATGAGAGAAATCTCATTAAATGACTGTTTTGTGCTATTCATCAACATTTCAAATAATTATTCAAAACACATGTTTTTATTCACCTGCTGGCTGAATAAGACACAAAACGTTCACTTGTGATCTGTGGGTAGTTTCAGTAGAACTGGAAGTCAACACATCCTGACACATATTCTTTTAACCCTCATGCGTCTGCTGTGGTTCTCATAACAGCTGTATGTTGAAAAGCTCACCTGCAGGCCTGTGTACGTGAGACCACCAACATGGGCCATATGTTATGACTGACCTAACATGGGTTATATTACCTGAGACAATAAAACCCCACCTCCATTATCCTGATGATGCAAGACGCCCAGAAACACAATAAGTGACCTCTAATAACGGAGTCATTAGTTCTTGTATGAAACACAGGATACGAATACCAAAAAACACAGCATGCCCTTACAATAAGTTACCATGGCAACCGCTTTACACGGATATTGTTTGCTCAATTGGAGGAACTGAGTATTTTTGGCCACTGTCACCAAAACCACACAAAGTCTGAAAGACTCTTGAACTGACCCCACGTTCATTTATTATGACTTCACAACTGTAACAAGAATTTAACGTGCTCGGGTGGTTGCCAGGGCGTTGCTATGCTGTTTGACTCGTTACTTACCAACTCAAGTCAACAGAGGCCAAATCTCCATGGTAATCTGCCCTTCAGATATGATTTGACTACTTCAGTGTAAATCTATAGGGTTTGGTGTAAAACCAGTCGCCTCAACTAGCAGCACGAAACTTAAGTGACTTAAGTACGATTATCATTCACATTCGTAAAGGCACTAAGGGCCAGCATGAAATAACTGTAAAGCCGTCATTTAAAACTCTTATGCAGAGTTTACTATATTTGTCTCATTGTTACCGGCTGTGTGCACGACACACGTGTGAGATGAACAATGTTCCCCCGCTTAGCTTCTTCCTGTGTCGTCACAGATGCTGCAGCGCCCCCTACTGCCTGCAACACACATTCTGACAAATTAAACCATACAAATAATATCACCAAAACCGAATGTTCCTGCAACGTATATTTATTACACTGTAAAATAAAACAAAAGGGGTCAAAACTCATTCAATGTGACTTTTGAAAACAGAGCAAACATTAAGAGATTCAACAAAAGCAGACACGAAGCACCGTTGAGACATTGTGCATTTATCCTTTCTCTGTGGATGCAAAGCGAAAAATAAACTAAATCATTTGTAAGGAACATTACGGAAACGGGCACCACAATACATTAAACCCGGACTGGTTGCTAGGGTGTTCTGCAAGTTTAGAGAACGTTGCTAGGTGGTATTGTTGAGTCTCTATAAATAAGCTTAAAATTGCACATCTAGCACAAGTTTTAATGAATGTTCGTAGGTTACAACCTCTGTTTGTACAGTCATCTATATGTCTCAGATATTAATATGTCTGTCTCATAATTTCTCTGTAATTAAGATTTTATCAACAATAAAACACTTCACCTTTAAAAAAAATCCAGGCTAACCAATTCAGGCAAAGAGAGTCACAGTGTGACCAATGTCAGTGTTTTAAATAACTTCAGTAAAACGTCTTCAAGAGAAGGCTGATCTAAAGTCTGTTATGAACATTTCTCTGCTTTTCAAGGACCTAGTTATCTACCCTCTCTACTCCCACTGTTGGCTGGGTGCTTTTGGTCTTCAGCTCAGCCAGCTTGCTGGTCACAAAGTTCCACTTGAAGGTGGGTGTGTCCTCACTTCCTTCTTCTAGTGTTGCATACTTGGAGAAGCTGTTTCCTGTGCTGCCAGCTCTGCTCTCACCTCCATCCCTTTCCTGCCCAGCCTGATTTCTCCCATCTTCTCCCCTCCCTCCAGTCTCATTCCCCACCTCCTGGCTGCCATCGCCTCCTTCCTCCATCCTCGAGGCGCCCGCTGCCTCCGCTTGCCTCATCGCAGCTGCGTGGTGCCATTTAGTGGCAAAATTATCCCAGAAGCCATTGCTGCGCTTGCTGGGTCGTGGAGGCTCTTCAGGCTTCACTGCCAGTGGACTGCACA
>JAZGTJ010008407.1:0-21063 GCA_036877575.1 Botia almorhae
GTTGTACTGTTTGTAAGCTATACTGTATGTAAGTTATACTGTATATAAGTTATTTTGTATGTAAGCTATACTGTATGTAAGTTATACTGTATATAAGTTATTTTGTATGTAAGCTATACTGTATGTTTTACTGTATGTAAGTTATACTGTATATAAGTTATTTTGTATGTAAGCTATACTGTATGTTATACTGTATGTAAGTTATAATGTATGTAAGATTTACTGTATGTAAGTTATACTGTATGTAGGCTATACTGTATGTAAGTTATACTGTATGTGTAGTAGTTTTACTCTGGTTGTATTTGTTGACGACAACGCTGCTAAAAGAGGTCACATGATGTTTTATTCTGCACAAATATAAGAGCACAATGACTTTAAGATATGCGCCTCTCCCTTCACTCAGCGCTTTCTGTAAAGATAGAGAGAGAGAGAGAGAGAGAGCACACCTGACCTCATCAGCATTAAATGTGCTTCTAAAGATGCCCCATAAAATACAGCGCTCTGTATGTATGGTTCCCAAAACAATCAATTATATACATTACACCTTATTATAACAAAGATTATAGTATACATCCACAATCATTTTGATAAAATTCACCAACAACATTCATCACGTTTTAGAATTGTCTGAACCAGCGACACATAAAAATGCTTTCTCTTTATTTGTGTGTGTGTACTTGTTTATTGTTGACTGACCCGTGCCCAGACTGTTCCCTCAATGAAAAGACTCGCAATAAAGACTAATGTGGCAACAAACAGAAGCATGTGACATGTAAGTTTGAGTGAAATGAAAGGTGTGCAGACAGTGGAAAGTGGAAAGAGACATGGACAATTCAGTTTGCAGCCCAGTCCAAATACATGGGTTAATATTAAAAAGTATCTTCTAATCTAACCACAGACTATTACAACTGGTTATCATGTTTAGATGCATACAGAGTCACATAACAAAAACCAATAATAATAAATGAGTCTGTTCAGTATTGCTGACATCTGTTTTATTCATGAAAGATTGGTTTGACATATACACACTTCATTCTACTGGAAACATTCATGTTATCTCCACATATACTGTCACGGTTTTAGTGCAACAATTCAGTCCAGAAGCTTGATTTAATTTCACATTAAAGGGTTGCTCTGAACACAGTCGTGAACGCACAGAAATTCATTCATATAAAACTTTATTCACAACAACACAGAACTCCAATGACTCTAAATTATCCTTCTTTATTGTCCTTCCATGTTGTTTTAGTTTTCATTCTTGCACCATACTGTATTTAATTATATCTGAAACTGATAGTCATTCTTATTTGAATCTCCTGAGTACAAAGCAAATAATAAACAAATTGTCTAGAAGAATATAACCTGTGTTAGCAGTTATGCAAAGAGACAAAAATAGAAGTTAGCAGAGGTGAAGAGAAGAATCATCACAGCAACAAAAAACACCAAGAAAACTGTTATTCATAATCCAACCCAGTATTTAATTATATGTGACTAAAGGTGTTGACTCTTGTGGTCTATGTGGTCAGAAGAGGTGATTATGCGTTGGGTGAGAGAAACACCATTTTGTTTGGCATTCTGTAGGTCAGTTTATCACTGGGTTTCAAATAAATGAAGGATTTTTGTGTTTGAAAAAAGCACTCATTTGTCCATTAAATAAATTAAGAACAAAACAAAGACAAAGAAACAAATAATAAAATAAGCACTGACTCTGTGCTTCTATGTTCACCAAACAGGATGCAAACTGTTCAAAAATAAATCATAATAACAGAAGCTTTTGATGTATTAAAACACCGTCTCTAATAAAATGACTAACTCTCATTAACACACTGATGGTCAAATCCTGGATTTGTAATCTTGACTAATGTTTATAGACATATTTCTCAATCTGAATGGAAATCAATTAAGAGAGGCATGTTCTGACTACCTGTAACCGAGTCAATTATTAAACATTTATGATTTTACATTTAATATATGTAATCATATTATTATGATTTCATGTTAACGTACAGATATTAAAACAGGATCAATTTAATTGATCAAAGACAATATCTGATAATCATTTAACCATAAAGCTGCCTAAATTTATAAATATTTTGTATATTAGTATTACAGGAAACACTTGAAAAATAGGATTCTCATAAACATTTACTGCAGCAGCCAATGTGTGTTTTAAAAAAAATAAAATGTAAAATGGCCTGTCTCCAAGACATCTCTATTCCATTCGACAGAGTTAAATGCCTCTTTACAAGAACAATCAGCCAGTTTCCAGGCACGTATTTAACCAGCGTCTTTAAGCTGATCTATACGTATAGATAACTTATCAGCTGGCCAACATATTTTCCTCTTGCACAGAGAGACACAGAGATGGAATTTGAACTAATGCATGCTGTACTCACACTAAAATACAGTATACAGCAATATACAATACATTCCTGTTGTTAAAAGCAAAGACTTTGACGAATAAACAGCTGAATTTAAATAATTGTTTAGTGGCTGAAGAACCAAACATTGTTTTTAATACACTGTGAATTCTTGTAAAAATGATGTCACCCCTGAAAGCTGTATTTTAAGAAACAACCACAAGACCCAAAACAGGATTTCAGTATTTCAATGAACTGAATCGGTTTTAAACTAATACACGTCAGTAAGAGACACAGAAGAGTCTTGGTCGATGACACGACACAACAAGAGTGCTTAACATTATTTCATTAACTATCATAATTTTCATATTTACTCATAATCACAATGGTAACAACCACCAGTAACAAAATTATTACTTATGCCATAAAAACTAGTTCAAAAAACAGATACACCGTTTCCACAAATCTCAAGGCCCTGGTTCACAACTGGAAGACACAGAAAACACACAATAACATGTTTTGCTTCGAGTGATGGATTAGATATCAGATGAGTTTTGTGTAAGAAACTCTGGTCAACCAGGACGGATTTGAAGTTCCTGACCTCTCGTCAGAGACACACTGCTGAGAACAGCTCAAGTCAAAAAGTCCTGGAGATAAAAGTGTGTCACAGCAGGAGGGAGGAGCTTAAAGTATCTGGACAAGAAACACAACTTTACTGTGTATGCTGGCACAGCAGAAAGAGGTAAATGCTTTGATATCCATGAGGTTTCTGTCAGCTCAGACACAAAGTGTGTATTTCCCACCTCAAAACTGCCCCCAGCGGGGTATTGGGGCCAGAAGATTCATGCTTGTTCTGCTTAGACACTGCACATTAACCAGAGTCTTAAAGGGCCAGTGAAGCACTGGGGCAGTTTAGAGTGGCTGCGATATCCTGAGGCTGTGTGTCTCTCTCTGTCTGATCCTGGAGAACCCTCTCTTCTCGTCTCTCTGGAGAACGTCCAGAAGTGCAGCTCACTGAAAGACGGGTGTGGCAGGGGTGGATGGAGTCTGTGGACTGCTCTGGTAGGAACGCAGAAGAACTTTGTGCTTTGTTGCCACCTCAGCCCTGATCTTTTCCTGTTGCTCCAGAAACTCCTTGAGGCGTGTGGTGGTGAAGGTGAGAGTCTGTCTGCGCAGTCTCATTAGGTAAGCATCCTGCAGCCAGGAGTTGTTAAAACAGTCCTTAATAGAAGGACGGGCCCTAAAACACAACAAACACAAGCAAGACAGGAGGCATCTGTTAACATCAAAACAGTGACTCACACACTCTACCATCTGCCAATGGCTGGATTAACAGACAGTGCCGCCCCAAACTCAAACCAATGGTGCCATGTTACCAGGTGACAGGTCAGGGTTTTTAAAATAACAAGCATTGTAAAAATGTCTGTAAAAAAAACTAAATAAAAAAAATCAGTTCACTCACCAGGGGTAGCTGCACAGGATCTTCTTGAGGAACAGAGAGGCACTTTGGGACACATTTTGGTAGAGCTTACTGAGGTCAAACTTTGCTGCCTGGATTCTGGCCTCGGTCTCAGCAGGATCCTTCTCTGTAAACGGCAGCCGCCCACTGAGCCTGCAAGACACAAGACCAGAGTTACACAATGAATTACAGACGCCACAGCTCAACAAACTCTATAGAGAACTTCTGGAATCCAAAGACAAAATAAATGTGTGATAGACAGAGCAAATCAATTTGAAAGAATATCTAACTGCAAGTAATGTTGATGATACATAAAACAATAATGCTAAAATGCTAAAAACTGGAGAGAGCTGCAGTGGACAGCACGCACATGATGTAAGTTATGACACCGACGCTCCAGATGTCTGCTGGTGGACCAACTACATCCCCTTTCAACATCTCAGGAGCTTTCAGGAATCAGCAGTGACAAGAGAGAAGAAAACACCAATTACAGACAATTACAAACTACATGCATTTACTCCAAAAAAACTGTAGAACAAGTACAACATTAAAGGAGAGAAAATGAGGTAATAAGAATAATTAAGAACAACAAAGATTTTAAATCAATAACTAGAAGTCAAATCTATCAAGACAAACTTTCATTGCTGGTTTGACAAAGCCTTAAAAGATCTCAATAACCTGTTAAGGGTTTAGACAGCAGTAGTTTTGCAGTTTAAAAAGTGATTTAACATTAAGGTGATCTGGGTAGTTGCTAGGAAATGAATTAGGAGTTGCTAATCTTATTGTTGTTAGGGTGTTTTGTGTGGTAACCAGAGTTGCCAGGAGGTTTTTAGGCTGTTCTGGATGGTTACAACATTTACATTTAGGCATTTGGCAGACGCTTTTATCCAATACACCATATATTGTGTATGTGCAATCCCTGGGATCGAACCCATGACCTTGGTGTTATTAAAACCATGCTCTAACCACTGAGCTACAGGAAAGCTATCAGACAGGAAAGCTACAAGACAGATAGTTTGTACAAAATGTAACAAAACGATGGCTTTGTCAAGTCAAGATAATAAAGAGATAATAGAAAATATTTACTTAAATATGAAATATTTCAAAACAAATCTTACACATGTAGTCTAGTGTTCCGATGGGTGGGCTGAACTGCTTAAAGAAGAGCGGATTGAAGTTCTGTGCACTACCAAAATCAACAATCTTAACCACATTCATGTAGCTGATGATGATGTTGTCTGGTTTGATATCCAGATGCAGGATTCTCCGGCTGTGCAGATAATCCAGACCCTGAAGAATCTGTACAATATAGGCCACCACGTCATCTTCAGAGTATCGAAATCTAGAGAGCGAGATCAAAACAAAGAGCTTCACACCTTCAGATCTAACCGACCCCATCATCTCATTAATAAGCACGCAGTACCACACAATGCAACGCAGTGTCTGTGATGGGCTGTCATGCACAAGAACCTCAAAGCAGCCTCTGACCTATCAATCAAGCTGTAGAGCAGCTCTTTTCCTGAGCAGCACTCTGAAATGAGCACCAGGTAGCGTGGAGTTACGTAGGCTTCGTGCAGGGCCATGATCTTCTCGTGGTGGAGGGACTTCAGGATGTCGTACTCCTGTAACACCACCTGCTTGTTCTCAGGCTCGTACGGCACAATCTTGGCCATGTACAGGTTACCGGTGGCGTTTTCTCTGCACTCTCTGATTACGCCGAAGCGACCTCTGTGTAGTAAAGAAAATATATTATTTTAGGAGGTCGCTGTAGTTTATTCAGCAGCAGTGGTAATACAGTACGAAATGAACCAGGTCTAGTCTATTCTTTACTTATTAATTTAGTGTCTCTGCAGACACTGCAGTGTCAGATATCTGTATTCATTGTCTCAGATGTGACTGTTGTGACTGGATCTCGAAAACATTCATGAAAACAAACAAAATCTCAACAGCTTCAAAACAGTGATAACATCCAAATATACCAGGACACCATAAACAATGTTTTGTATGTTGTGCATTACTCACAGCTTGTTTTGAGTTTAATTTGAATGTTTTTTAACTATTTAATTTTTTAAGTTTTACACTAAATAAATTTATAATATCAGTTTATTTCTTCAAATAGATTTAAACAAGACAGACTGCTTTGTGTACAAAAGAAAAATACAAAATGCCCCCAAAAGTGAATTCCAAGCCTCAATACTGTCTGGTAACATTGCAAGGAAGAAATCACACTTTACCTCGCTTTCTCATCCAGGAATGTGTATGGTTTCTGGGGCACTCCCTGTCTTAGAGTCGAACCTCCAGGTTTTCCCAAAGGAGTCCTGCGTCCTGTAGGCGTGATGCGTCCAGAGGGAGTGGCTCTTCCACTCGGGGTCATACGACTGGGTGTGGCTGTACCCTCCCCTACAGGACTCAAACTTGTGACTAACACCACCGGGGGTGACAGGGCAGGAGCAGATGTGTTTCGGGCAGCTGGGGTCACATGCACTGTGGTGGTGGCAGCGATATACATAGGCACTGATGAGATGGGCTTGCCAATAGTGGGCGGAGGAGACACCAGAGGGGGCGGAGACACGGGAGGAGTTTTGGCTGGGGGTAAGACCACATTGACAGGGCTCAGAGGTTTGGGCAGAACCACAGGGGGAGAGGGTTTGGCAGGAGAAGGCTGAGGTGCAKGAGATGCTGGAGAAGGTTTGGCCACAGTAATGTTGAGAATGGTCTTGGCTTTGGCTGGGGTAGCAGTGCCAGGAGCTGGAGTTTGCATACCAGGTACAGAACGGTGAGCAGGGCCAAGAGGAGCAGGGGAATGTGTAGTAGTAGAGGCAGGTGCAGCAGGAGGTGGGACTGGTTTCACTGGCTGGGCTGTAGAAGCAGCGCCCGTCACTGGAGGAGGTGTTTTCACACCAGCAGGCTTCATTGCTGGTACAGTCATGGTAGATGTTATCACTGCAGATCCTGGAGCTGCTGAAAGTGTCTGAACTACAACTGTTTCACTGGACTTTTGAGGTGCTGTAGTAAAGAAACAGGTTTGAAATATAAGATGTATACAGAACATTGCGATTTAGAATTAAATTCTAGTTCAATTCCTAGAAATTTAAAGAAAATTATGTTGCAAAAACATGGAACCCTTGGAAACTTCCATGGAAACATGGAAACTACACAAGCGTTGTATTCTTGCACATTTTGTGGTTTAGACAAATGAAAGTCTAGTAGTATAATAAAGTCTTTGAGTGTTGTTCTTCAGATGATTGTGTGGTCTATAAAACAAAACCGCACCTGTGGAGTCCAGAACCACTTTATCAGACAGGCTGCTGTAAGGGCCCTGGCCAGCCTTGTTCACGCAGGCCACTCTGAACCTGTATGTGGCTCCAGGCGGAAGGTCTGTGACATTGTAGTAACAGTCAGCCACACCAGTGGCTACTATCAGCCAGTTACTCCCACCTATGAACAGAAATTATGACCCAATAATATATTCAGACTCAATACAACCATAACAGGAAGGAGGCCATGCTTCTGTCACTTAATGAAAATAAAGACTCAATTGCAATACCCATCCTGGCCAACTGAGGGCAGAATAGCAATAGGAAATTACTATAGGTATGTTGTCCTGTCTATTCTCTAAAGCATCAAAGCAAGCCTGGAATGGCAGAACTGGTAGCATGTTTTATATGAGAAATGTTCACCAACCTTCTGATCTTCTCTCCAGAGAATATGTGCACGGCGCTGTGGTGTCTGAGGGTCTCCACACCACCAGAGCGGTGTTCTTATACTTCTGAGGAACTTCAGGAGTTCCAGGACTTTTAGGCAGACCTAAAGAAGAAGAACTTGATTTTTACTGCTCGATATGTATATCTGACCTGTCAAGTGTCAATAAATACAGCTTATGTGTAAATGAATAGATTTAACTGGAGTCTTGATTCTTCAGAACTTTCTGATGCAGTTTAGTAAATACAGGGTTTCCACACCTTTTGACCAATGACACAGAATTTCCATGACAGCTGCTCGTGATTACTGCATACAGATTCTAATTTTAAAGAAACTGCACCAAAAAAACTGTCTCAGGTGAGAGATGACTGCAGATCTGACTGCAGCTCTGCAGCTCTGCCAGCGAGTCACCTTCTCAGCACTGAACAACAATTTAGTGAGGGGAGTAATATTTGGCCTGCTGTTCTAAGAGTAAATGCACGATAATAATCAGCACATTAGCCTGTGCATGCTGTGAGAGCCAATGAAGTTTCTGCTCTTAAAAGCTTTTTTTCTGTGATTCTAGCTGTGGGCTGTGCACTAACTCTAAATAAAGTTTTTTCACTCTTTCACTTTCCAGCCTGTTTCCTGAGATGTTCAACTTTTATTGCAAGACTTTTTTGTTACTCACACTGACAGTGTTTTGCTGTGGGAAAACAGTTATGAGTCATGTTGCATATCACACAGACGAGGTAATATAGACATTCTCACATACAGACACACACACACATCATTAATTCACTTTTTATTACTTACAAGCGAGGGACACGACGCACGAGCTGGTGACAGAGGACAGCGGGTTTGAAGCCACACATTCATAAAGGCCTGCGTCCCTCTTAGTGGTCTTCATGATCATCAGCAGTTGTCGGCCGTCAGGACAGGATATCAGGTTCATCCTGGGGTCAATCTCAAGAGGCTTCTTATCTGAAAGTAAATAAAGGCCCAGAGCAGTACTGTTACTTATGCACCTCCTCTTTCCCTTTACAAAGCCACATGCAGTTTTAATCTGGCTGAAGTGTTACTTTGATCTGATGAAAAGAGTTTCTGTATATAGCCAAAAATAAAACAGCTTTAGTTGTGTCAGCACGAGGACTAATAATACCTACAGAATTAATGGTTTAGCACAGCACAGATTGATTTTAAAATCAATATCCTGCAGATTCTTTTAAAGACAAGCTCTTAAATTATATACATACCAGTGGACATTTTAGCCCTTTGTAACAGTGTATGAAGTCATATTAGAATACAAAATATCAAAGCAAGTAGCAAAGCTAGAGTCTGTCTGTTTTTTAATCATTGTTTACAATAACTTTAAACCAATTGGTCTCAAGGTGACTTTTAAATGGACATCAGATCCCAACTTCATGTGTTCTAAGAGAACAACCACATCACATGAACTATGGACATGTCCCATTAGCATTTGGCAGCCAGAAAGTACCGTGTTGTTTGAAATTTTGAGGGCACTGTATGTATTACAATTATTATCACAGAGCAGTATGCCAAGAAATATACATTTAATGATCTTTTCAAAATACTTAATGACACAGTTTATAATGACTGTATTAAGACTCAATTTCAAAATGACTAATTTCCTCAGAAACAAAATCAAAAAGCCAATTCCAATGTCTTCAATGAACAAACGCACTCAACATTCTTGTACAGTAATTTTATATTCAGTTTTTTAAGATATTACACTCAATTTATGCCAGATTATATTACTGTTATTTACACAGAAGCAAATATTAGAATTTGGAATCAGACCTTTCATCCATGAGATGTGTGGGTGAGGACTGCCAGCAGGAAGGCAGCTGAGTGTGACAGGATCTCCCTCCAGAAGAACATGGTCCCTCAGTTTAATATGGAAGACAGGAGGAAAGTCTAATTGTTAAGAGAAACAGAACCGTCATACAGGAAGCACAATTTATTCCACACAGCTGTGCAAATGCATGTCCATATAAATCATTGATTTATTAGTGATAAACATAAATGTTTATAACAAAGCAAGAGACATTAAACACGTCTCCTTTTCTGCAAGCACAAGTGTAAAATATGCAAACAAATCTGAAATACCAGATGCCAGTTTAGTGCACTGATGAGAGTGGAGAGAGCCGTTCTCCCTGACAACAGAAGATGGGATGTTTGGTTGGGACACAGTCTTGTCTCGTTTTCCTCTCGTCAATCCCCAGCGGTCCCACCGAGATCTACGTTCAATTTCTGCAACTTAAAGTCACAAAAATGACTTTGACAGTCAAAAATGACAACAACATGGTCTAGGTTCTTGTATAAGGCTAATTTAAAAAAGGTTCACAAAAAACGGTATTATTTTGGCATCAGAGACGTAAAACCAGGCAAAATTGTATGCAAAAGAGCTCAGCAAAGGTTTTTTAAAATGAGTGTTTTTGCGTTTCACAAAAAAATAACAGCATACAGGTTTGAAATGACATAAGGAGAAAATTATTTTAAGTGCATTATTTAGTGGTGAATTATTCTTTGAAACCAATTTAAGCAAAAATTGTTTTTAGAACGTTAAGGATATAAAATTACATACTTTTCACAGCTGATTCTGACTGGATGCTTGACATAGAATCTAGAGACTCTGATGAGGCCCCTTTTCCTGACTGGGTAGTCATCTGGTTCTGTGAGACGCCCATCCTCCTCAGACTGCCGCCCTCTGAGGTAGAACGCCGCAGTGAGAATATAGGTGTCCTTTTGCCCTCTGTCTTGCTTTCATTGTCCTCTTTTCTCTCCTCAGACTGGCTCCTAATCCTTGTGGATAAGCTTGCTATGGTACTGCCAATCTTCTTGCGCATGGCAAGAACAGGTGACTCAGAGGGCGCTTTGGACTCTGGTTCTGGGGAAGGTTCAGAGCCTCCACCCAACCTCATCATCTCTATCTCCTTCTTGTCTTGGGATCCTCTCCGTCCCAATGCCCAGGATAGACGACGCCTGGGTGCCGAAGCCTCCTCCTCCTTGAGCTTCTCCTCCCTCCTCTCCATTGATGGGGATCTTTTTAAGCGCATTGAAAGTCTCCTCATGAACCCTGGGTCCTTCTGTGCCTCACGGAGGTCCTGAACTGATTTGGATTTCTCTTCCAACCTCTTTTGTACAAACTCTAAAGGAGCACCAACAGACCCTGGGCGATACATTTCTTCTGCTGTTTCAGGAGCAACAGTGGAGGGTTTCTCTTCTGTCTTTTTCCATGAGAAACGTCTGAGACTACGAGTTAGAGAGGATTCACGCTTCTTGAATCGAGCTTCAAAGACCTCCTCAGATGCAAGATCCTGGATGCTGGCTCCAGGAGATGGCTCTCGCTTGGGAGAGGCATGGGTGGGAGTTTTAGGAGGGCTTGGCTCTTTGGGAGGGTTCTCTGTTGATGCAACCTGAGAAAAAACTGCAGGATGTTCAGTGCTTTGTTGAACCTCTGGTTTGGATAAAGCAGCTGACACAGGGGTTGATTCAGAGATATGTTTGGAAACGGGTGCATACACTGGAATTGATGGTGGGGTGGATGAGGGTTCAGGAGTGGGCATAGCATCAGGTTGGCCCGAAGCCTGAACTGATGGACCCATAATGGTCTGCATGATACTGGCATATGCAGAAGACCTTCCATCTGGCAGAACGGTGCGTGCAGGGAGAGAGGGTGTCACATAGGTTGAAACGACACTCTGAGCAATGGGAGCTGAGGCAGCTGCTGTGGTCACTGTAATTAAGCTGGGTGAAATAGTGATCTCTGTAGACTTTGCTGATATCTTAACTTCATCCTCAACTTCCATCTCCATCACTGGAGCAGCAGGTTCCATTTCTTTCTCCTGCTTTTTATCTTCTTTTTCTTGGTCTTCCTCAACTTCTTCCTCTAACACAGCCATGGGGTTCGAGGCAGTCTCTAGCTTACTTTCAGCCACTTTTTCTGTTTTTTTACTTCCTGTTTCCTGTAACGTTCTCTGGTCCCTCTCATCTGCATCAGTCTCCCTTGATTTCTGATTACCACTGTCGTCATCATCTGCATTACTCTTTGACTCAACAATGACTTCCTCGGATTTACTGTCCTTGCAAGTTGTTGGCTCTTTTTTCTCATTTTTCCCTTTATCATATTTCTCTGGTTCTGGTGTGCAAGCTTTGGGTGTGACAGGGCAAGAATCTACCTTCACTGGCTCAGTAAGAGCAGACATTGACACGGCCTCCTGTAGCCGTCTTTCCTCTATTTGTGCCAATGGAATCTCTAGAGGTGCTCCAGTTCGTCTATGCAAAGGCATGGGTTCTGAATCGCCCTGGCTGAAGGAAGCACTCTTGCGGAGTATCTTGGTCTTTGGGATGTCATCTCTAGGTGACTCACTGGATGCTGCTCGAACAAGTGGAGGGTTTCCTAGGTGAGATGCCCGCACGTAATGCTTCTCGTCCCCCATACCTAAGGTTTCTAGCAAGGGACCTCGTAATCCACTCAACTTGTTGTCTACAGAGCCACCCCTGAGGAGTCTCTGCCGCATCAGTTCCAATTTCAAGGCATAGTCTTCCTGGCTCAGCTTTGCAGCTCCTGGACTTGGGCTCCTTCTTGGAAGCTCCATAGATACAGACTTTTGTAAAATTCTTTTTCCATCTGCAGGACCTTCCTCTGTGCCCTCTTCTGGTTTCATGTGGAGCTGTAGGGCACTGTCAGCTGAGCTTCCTCTTCGTAGCTCTCCTCTTCTCCGTGCTCCCTCCATCTCATCTAACTCCATACTTGAACCTCTGTGCATTGGCCTCTTTGCTGGTTCTGCCCTTTTGGCCAGTTCTCCTGGTTCCTCATCAGATGAGCCTTTTTCATCTTCTTGTGTAGACCTCTTCTTGGCTCGACCCCTGGCAGCTGCATCTCCACCCTCTCTTTCTGATGTCTCCACTTCCATGGGCTCTGATTTCTGATGGCTTGATGTTGGCCTCACACCATTTCCATTTGGTATACCCACCATCTCTTCATCTCCCACAATTTCAGTCAGAGACATTCTAGATCCTGAGAATTCGATGTTGAGGGGCATTGGGATGAAAGGCAGCTCATTAACGTCTTCATCAGAATCTGAAGATGATGATGGTGAGCCTTGTTTCACATGTCGTGGAACAGCAATGGAAATATGGCTGTTGGAGTCATCCAGCAGCTCAGGTATAGACCTCATCACCATTTTAGATTTATAGCTGATAAGAGATCGCTGGAAGAGATTGTGTGAACATTGTTACAATTACATATTGGTAAAACTATAAATACTATGAATAATATTATAAACAATGGAAAATGCACTGCTAACATTACCTTACCTGCCACTTTCTTTTGGACAAAAACTTTTTGAGGGACTCTGTGTTGATGCTCTTACCCATATCCAGGGTCTAAAAGAGAGAAGTGCGTTTCATTACAAATAAAGGGTAAAAACTGTTACCAAATTGTTACAGAGAAGAATAATGGTTCTGAAACATTCCAATTTTCAGTTATACAAAATATAGCTTAGGTGATTAAATGTTTTACCGTTACTATCTGGCAAATGTTTGCAATAGGTCTAGAGGTAAATTTCCCCTTTAACTCCTCAACACTGACATTACCTTGAACCAAGGGTGACGAAGACATTCATTAGCATCAGGTCTCCTGTGAATAAAGTAACATTAGACAAACTGGCAGTTAACACAAAGTGCTTTTAGCAGTGGTGATCATTTTCTTGACAATACATTATCAACAGGAGCATGGTGGAGCAGGTAAGCACTGTGGATTCCACTTACAATCTGTCAGCCACCAGCAGTTTGATGACAAACCCCTTGGCTTCAGGACAGAGATCTGTAAACATGCTTTCTTCAAAAGCCACATTATAGTTCCTGATGTTAAGGACTGAACTGCGATCGTTTTCTCCCGCGAAAGGAGAAACTCCAGTGAGACTGCAATACAGAATCTTAGGTTAACCTTAACAGCATCCAATTATATCTTGCCCAGGAGATTTTGCTGTTGGCAACAGACAGAATTAATACAATTATTTAATTATATAAATTTACTTTGGCTCATGACTTTAACACTTTAACATTTGCCAAGATCATCTGATAAGTTAATATGACATCCTCCATATTCCCAAGAACACTTTCTTAGGTAGACAATTAAAGATGCTGGAAACCAGCTTCTACTATATCATCTTTATATGATATATAAAATATAATAAAAAACTGTAACTTCATTACAATACACACGTGACAAGACAAAGTGACATGAGCTTACCTTAAGTATGTTAGAACTCCAACAGGCCTGTAAGAGAAAGTTTCATTTTTAGGAAAAATGCATGAAAATGTATACAATAACTGTTTTGTAGTGGAGGCACCAGGTACGTTACCAGATGTCAGTTGCCTTGGAGACAGGTGTCTGGTTAACAATCTCTGGGGCGACAAATTCTGGAGTGCCATATTTGCAGTACTGTGCCTCATCAGGCGTAAACTTTACAGCATTCCCAAAATCACATATGCAGATCTGATCACTGCTGGAGTCTGCCATGAGGATGTTATCAGGCTGGGCGGAAAAAGAGAAAGGTCTAGTCAACACACCGCTGCTTACTGTAATTACTACATGCTTATGGAAGAAAAACTGTGATACAGCAAATGACATAATGTTTATACATAATATTTACCTTGATGTCCAGATGAAGGATGTCATGTTGATGTAGATAACTAATCCCCTCCAACAGCTGCCTCACACTGGATCGAATCTGCAGGAAATCATTCAAACATTTTGGACCTACAGCTTTTGTTAGGCTTGTTACTGTCACTGTAGACATTATCAGAGTAACTTTTTAATCTATGAAGTAAAATAAAATTATAGTTAAAGAAGAGAGAAGGTCAAGAAGTCTCAGCAGCAATACATGTCAAACCATGTTTGAATAACACAGAGTATCTGTTCAGACATTTCCTATCACTTTCCTGGTCACATCAGAAGGATCAGACGTGTTGACTCACCTCTGACTCCATAACTGTTGATTTCCTTGATAGTCTTTCCAAAAGTTCCTCATGGCATCTTTACACATTGTCAAAGGCAATCACTGTGACTGGGCTAAACACTAATGTGTGTGAGAGAAAGAGTGATTGTGTGTAAACAGCTTCAAATTTCAAAAAGACATTATGTGCCTTTTAATGTATGTGCATGTTGTACAGAAGATGTCTCTTTTTCATGTGTCTCCTTGGAGACCTGAAGGAAATACAGCCTACGTGTTTGTGACAGTCCAAGCACAGATGGATCAAAGCACCTCCATCTGGAATGATTCTGGGCAGACAGGTGTGAGATAGATATTGATTACTGAAAGTACTGAACAGTGCTGAAAGACAATTTCACTGCAGTCAGCGAGCTGCGTGTATGAGATGTATTCTTACAGAGGGAGGGAGACAGACAGACAGACAGACAGACAGCTCTCTGAGATTTAAACAGAGGATACATTTCTGTGATGATGATGACAGCATTCTTCTTCTCAAAGGCATCATGGAAGTAGAGAATCCTCTCATGGTCCAGCTGGGAGAGCATGGTCATCTCTCTCAGCGCTGAGGTCTTCCGTTTCGCTCGAGAGGAGATGAACTTGGCCGCAAATTCCTTCTTTCCTGCCTTCTGTGTCACTCGCTTCACGTATGAGAACGCCCCTCTAAGACAAGAACGTCACTCTTGTAATCACACGCAAGTTATTTTAACTGAGGTGTTAGGAAATGAATAGTTTTACTAATCATATTTATCACAAGTTATCAATGCTCATTAACCTAATGATGATACACATATGGGCTTTAAATGCGGTGTAGGGAGGCAGATTACTAAGGTTTGAGAATCGAGCCATTAGGTGTGCAGTGCTGTAGCATGTGTTTATGTGCAGTGAGTTAAGGTCCTAATAAAAATGCAACAGCCAGCCATGAAGATTATAATTAAAGCACAGAGGGTGACAGAATGCGGTGCAGAGATAATGCTCCACAATGACTGCGCTTCTCTCTGCCCAGCCAAACGCTCACCATTGTGCCAAACTAATAACCCTCCCTCAGCAACACAGCCCAACGTATCTTATACTGATGCAAATCATCTGTTTATAAAGGATCAAATACTGGTAACGAATACATTTACTAGTGTTGTGAAGTGATTAAAAACTGTCATTAATTTAACAACAATATGCTGAAAAATAAATCAAATCATCTCATATATCAATATTTGCTGAGAAAAGCTCTAAAATTCAAAGACACTTATGTATCAATATTTACATTCAAGGGTTACATATTTTTTTAAGAAACTGTACATACAGTATCTATTAAAAAGTCTGTATGTGGTATAAAGATCTTATTATTTTTATAACATGGAAAACTGTGAAGGTGATTACAGAGGCGTCTGAATCATTCTCTGACTGAGAAGCATGAAACTGCATAAACACATTAGTGCTTTCCAACCAAAAGTGTTTTTAAACCTTTTTGACTGATGCTTTATGAAATATGAGCTGCGTGTGATGAGTCAGCTCAAGAGCTCTGTCGTCAGTGAAAGCAGGCCGGCAGTGGAAACCAACAGAGAGTAATGTTGTGTGTCCAGATGAGGCTCTGTGGGGATGACTCACCTCCCAATTTCCTTGTGCACGTCATAGTAATCAGTGAGTCTCCGCATCTTCCTCAGGATGGATGCTTCATCCTCTAGAGAGTCTTCTCTGTCTTCTTTAGCTACATGAACAGACCATCGTGAAAAATATAATCGGCTAATTTCATTGACTAGTTTGCGGGCCGCATGTGCTTATTTTTGAGTTTTTTTTAGTCTTATGTTTATTTTAAGTTAAAACAAAACAAACAAAAAACATAACAAGCAACAAATAAATAGCAAAAAAAATGATATTATTATAGTAACTACTTCATATTCCAGGCACATTAAACCTCCTTGAGGTAAACTGTTAAATATTAAATATCTATTAAATAGATGTGTTTTTACAAGTTAACCATGTCAACCAAGTTACATTTATATTCTCACTAAAAAACAAAAATGTAAAGAAATTACATTTCAAATGTGATGAACCTAATCATTTAAGAAATACACTAAACACCAAGTCTGGTAATTAATATAACATACATAAAATATACACGGTATTGAAACAACATGCCTAAAATACAACCAGCTAACAGAAGTGAAGGTGCTTACAGGTGTGGACAGTGAGCTCTGCCTTGCAGGACACAGAACCGGCCAGGTTCTTCGCAGTACAGGTGTACACACCCGAATCATCCACCTGGGTGTTCAGCACCACCAGCGAGCATTCGTTCTCATCATACACAAACGTGAAATGGCTGCTTTCTGACAGCAGGGTGTCACCCTGCAAATCAAAACGCAAACACAGCTTTGAATCAGAAATGTGTTTGTGTGGGTTTGAGTTGAACAGGGCAGTGAGGAACGCAATGGAAGCCCTCAGGCAGGAGACGCAGTTTTCACCAATATCTGTCATGCTAAGCATAAATTAGCATGTTTTACAGGATGTGGAGATGCTCCCTGGGAAGTGATTTGGCTAAAGGAATCATCTGACAGGTGTTAGTGAGAGCTCAGCAGGTGGGAAAGAGATTTGACATGCTCTGATTTCAAGATCTTGAAGTATCTTCAGTGTATGTGGTGAAGTAACAACAAACATCTACCACAGCATGAGCATCAGTAAGAGATACTGAACAACTGAGAGAGTGTGAGATATGTGTATTATAACACTCCATTATCTAACAGACGTTATCTAGCAGAAGACAGAAGACACACCTTGTACCAGAGGATGTCTGGAACAGGCTTTCCTTCAACAATCACTGCGAAACGAGGATTCTCACCCACATTTACATCCAGATCTTCTATGATGGTCTCAAAAGTTGGAGGTACTAGAGACAGAGAACTCACACAATGAGACTCTCTCACAGGCAGACACTAATTCACTTTCTGAAGATTCAGAGTGTAAACTGAGACACACCTGCCATTTCCAGGGTCAGGATGCAGGAGTCACTGCCGTACTGATTGCTGGCGATGCAGGAGAGCTGACCAACATCACTTTTCTTCACTCTGCACAGCTTTAGTGTGTGCTGGTCATCATCAGGCATACCCAGCTCAAACTGGCCCGGTCTGTTCGACAATGTTACTCCACCTCTGAACATCAAATAACATATTCAGCATTTACTTCCTTCATTATTAATAGCAGATGGCCACAATGGTCATTAAAAGAGGGCCCTTCATAGTGAACTTTCATCCACTGTGTGTATCAGAACGTGCAAATGTTTCTTTATCTTACAATGAAAGTGGGCGGTGATTTTAAACTGCTGTTACGTTAATACATTCACTCAAGTTTAAAACTACATGAGGGCAAAGGTGAAAGAGGATTTTCTAAAATGATAATCAGTACCAATGATTATTTAAGGCAACCCACCTCTTCCAGGTGACGGAGGCACTGACATGATTCAGAGTGACTGTGATGCTTACAGGCTGCTTCTCCACCAAATACAGCACATCCGGCCTGTCGATGATCACGGGAGTCTCCTGGAGATACGGGCCTGCAGACAGAGATATTAAGGTCAGTTCTGCAGTAACTCATGCTGTCTGGGGCTGATCCTTTTACTCAGCTGTACCTCTATCAAGAAGCTGCGTAGGCTCGGTGGCAGATGACGGCTTGCTGCAGGTTTTGTTGGTGATTGATAGCACCCGGAAGGCGTAGCGGACACCTTTAGACAGATTGGTGACAGTATAGGTGGTTTGTTTCAGGCAAGAGGCGATAATGGTCCATTGGACTGACCCCAGTGCCTGCTGTTGAACAGCATACATCAGAGAACTGGGCTCTGGAAGCACAACACATAAATCACAATGTCAAATCATAAAGTGTGACAGCTACAACCAAACAATAAAATGGGAAACAAAGTTTCAATGACAATATGGAACAAGCAAACTGAAAGTTTATGACTGGGACAGTCAATACTGCAGTAAATCAAATCATAAAAGCTCTCTTACTATAAAAAACAGCTCTAATACTATACTTAATGGCTGTCTATATTTGTAGGACATGATAGGAGGGTTGGGGTAACTACAGAATCAATATTTACTAAGCATACAGAACTCAGTACTTTTGGATCCTCTATATGAAACATTACTTTAATAATAAATAAAATTATGAAAGAACAACTAGAAAGTGTTTTCTTCAAATGTGGAAAGCTAGTGAAAACAGCTACTAAATGACATTGATATATAGAGTTAAAATGCATCATTGATACCGATGGATGGGTCCAGTCTTTTCGGTTTCCTCCAGCTTAGTGTGATGGTCTTGCCTGTGACGGACTGAATGACTGCTGCCCCATCTGGCGGGTCAGGAAGGATGTCTACAGCCGGAAAAGTGATAGACAGAGAGACCGAATATTTGCATACACCAATTTTCGGTGTCAATATTTTAGTCGGACCTTTGGAACTGGTCAAACAAACGTGTATAAACATGTTTAACTTTTTGATGAGCTTCCATTCTTTTCATTCTAAAATATATTTATGTTGGCACAAATTGACAGTTAGAGCCGCATTTTTTAAACTCACCTGTCACATAAAGATGGGCATAGCAGGTGGCCTTGCCCACTTTGTTGGATATGACACACTTGTAGACGCCACCATGAGCATGACACACAGAGCAGATGACCAGGCTGTGAATATCTCTGACTGCAAGAAAGAACCATTACACAACCAAACGTCATTTTCCTTGTACACATTATTTCCAAAGAGAGCGACAGCTCTTAAACTGTAAGAAGAGAAATGAATTAAGGGTTTTTACACTGCGTCATCTTTCTGTCTTCTGTGCTCTCGATCCTCTTGCTGTTGTGAAACCAGCTGATGGTTGGGTACGGCAGGCCGGCCACTTTGCACCTGAGAACGGCCTCTTTTCCCTCCAGCACATCCAGATCGTAGAGCGGCTTGACAAAGTCAGGCATGGTGAGCCGCTCTACCTCGCTCTCAGGCACCTCTGGTTCTTCAGGAATTGAGGGCATTTTCTCCAGCTTTGCTCTGATAAAGATCAGCAGAAGCACACAGATCGTCACATAACAAGACTAATGTTTTAGTTTTACTGATTTGAGTTCTTTGATTGATAGAATAGTTATCAAAAATGATCAACTGTAATTATTTACTCATACTCATGTTGTTTCTCACCTGTGTGTGATGATTTTATTTAAAAAACACAGAAGGAGGATTCTAAAAAAAATATTTACAAAAGCTCTACTACTCAACTGACTACTCTTTGATACTTCTGTGGTGATTTATTGTCCTTGGAAAGATTCATAAAAAAATGTACATTAGTCGAAATTAATCATACGTTTGAGAGGAAATTGCGGGCCTGGGTTCCTGCACATACAGCTCCGTTGAACACTCAGCCTTTCCGTGTGCGTTCTGTGCGATGACCGTGTAGAGACCCTCATCTTCATTACTGACATGAGAGATAATCAATGAGTGCCGTCCTCCCTCTTTCAATATCCGAACGTCTTCACTTTCCTCCAGTGGACGATCTGGTGGAGGCATTAACAGCTTAGGCTCCGTTCTGATGTTGCTGCTGTTTTTTTACAGTGTTGTCCCTGAGAGGCACTCGAGGGAATCAGAAACTTACCATAGTGGCTCCAGGTGACCCGAGGAGGCGGCGTTCCACTGACCTTACAGTCGAAGCGACCGTTACGACCCTCAATCACTTCCAGAACGTTCAGCTGACGTGTGAACAGAGGCTCTGTGGATGCTCTGACCTGTAACTTGGCACAGGAGGTCAGTTCCTCTGTGTGGGAATGAAATGAGGGAAGTGAAAGTTAGCAAGAGTCCAACTGATAAAGCGGATCACATCATGTTAAAAGGGACATTTCTTTCCAATTACAATTTTATTCAAAGTTTTTTGTTGTCAGCGTTCTTATCATTTAGCCACCCGCGCTCTGACTCTTACAATTAAACCATCTGTTTGCTGCCGTGTCTTTAAGACTTCACATGTGAAATGAGATTCACTCAAGGTGCTGGTTTACTGTCAGCTCCACTGGAAGGACTTGCAGAGCAGCAAACAAAAATTGTAAGTAAAATAATGAAATGTTGATTTTCTGTTCTAAATGCTAGTCTTAAAAGCATGAGGTTGGAGCACAGACAGCTGCTCACCTTTAGCAGTGCTCAGCTTGCAGGTGTATGTTCCACTATCATCTTCATGTACAGAGTTAAGCAGCAGTCTGCATCGCTTCCCGTCAAAGTGCATCTTACAGTTCAAAAGCGCTGGTTGGATGAGCTTCCCGTCTGACAGCCAATCAACATCTGTGTCCTGGGGGCCGATCACATGACACTCGAACAGGGCAGTCTCACCTGCATTCACCACGACATCCCTTACTGGTCGAATAACAGCCAGGCCTGGCTCCACCGGACGAGCTGACAGAATCAGCACAGAGCAGGAAGAGAAATGTCACATATGAGGAAATCAGAAAGAGTCTGGAGTCTAATTAATCTGCTACAAATGTGAGAGATGAAGTCTGCTAATGGTTTGTGTTGTACTGTAGAGATATTAG
>JAZGTJ010008408.1:0-20119 GCA_036877575.1 Botia almorhae
GTACGAAATCTGTGCTTGTGGTGAAGAGTATTACGATGAGATTGGGTGGAAGTATTTGTATGGTTTACAGGGACACCTATTGGCCAGGCTGGAGAAAAATAAGACAGCATGGCAGTGTCATAAGGGACCGGGGGAATTTAGCATATTATGGTTATAGGAGTATGATGAACTGCATTAGGATGACGACATTAGCGTGTAGTCATCCTGCCCAATAAGTAAATTTAGCTAAATTGATTTTGACTTTGTTAGATCAGTGTGTAAACATTTTAGCTTCTGTGTTCTGGCAATGAACTGAAACAAATTATGTCATTATTTGCTTGTTTTTATGCAATGATATTAATGATTTCACTGAGACAAACAAACAATGTTCTCTGTATTCTTAAGGTATTAAAGAATGCTTAATAGGTTTAATTTTGTAGTTAATTCATTTTTTGTGATTGATAAATTAATCTGATAATGGTTTGATTATATATTATAGCTTGATTACTTTTGTGTGTTTACATGTGAGAAGAATGTTTTACTAAAAACAGCCTGATATAAAATTTATAATCATTCCAACTTTGAGTTTTAAAATGTTATTTTATGCAATGCAATATTGCATCATCATCCGGTTAACAATTTCTGTCATAAAAGTAAAACAAAAAAATAACACATTACCTCAGATAGGGTGTGATGTAGACCACTAATCCATTAAAAGGTGTTTTTACTTAATACTTCACAACTGAAGAATTAACCTAAAAAAGAAAAATAAATAATTATACTGTAAAACTATCATCACATATATATTTTCATGAAAATGTAAATCACAGAAAATGAATGACAGCCTAAGTATTACTGTAGGTGTAATAATATAAATTTCTCTAAAATTACTTTAGAATTATTTTAAGATATTAAGCACTCAAATCATTCATCATCTTATTTTTTGACAGTGCTAGAGTACGTCACACCCCACACACTCACACGAAACACACATCCTAATGTTTATTTATATACAAAAGAGCATTGGTTAGAAAAACAACCCACTGTTTTTTAAGTGTACAGAACTTCATTTTATTTTATATCCAACTTCATTTAAAATTATTACAAGCATGAATAATAACAATAGTAATGAATTATTAATTCTTAATTTGTAATTTATTACATTTGTATTTGTATTAGTATTATTTATTTCTGTTATATTTTTCAAAATGTGTATTATGACAGTGCTTTTTGTTTGCATGTTTGGTTATCTCCAGCTGTGATGTAGGAACACAATGGTTTCTGAATCTGGGTCTTTGCATTATTAAATTACAAAGATTCTCATTGAGTATGTGTATTGTTTACAGGGGAAATTGAGACTAGCTTGAGACTAGTTCCCTGACCTGATGTTCACTTTTTCTGGTTCACCCCCTTAGAGATTGAAATTGGGGCAAAAGATATCTTTAAAAAGAAAGAAGAAACAGAATGTCTCTCAAACGGGACGCTTTTCAAGTTTCTGGAACGTTCCAATTGAGCTCAACAGGTGTCTTTGCCACCTTATCACTCTACTAAATGACACAGACTTCTCATCATGTTTCATCTTCACCTCTCTTGGACTTGTTACCTCTGAAAACACAGTGTGTACAATAAATGGAATAATTTATGAGTTGTCATTAAAAATGAAACTTTCTTTCACTTTCCTTCCTTAGACTGGAGATGAGCTTTGGAATTCAACATAATGGACTCAAGATGCTCTGAAGTTTGCTTCCCTGTACCTTTCTCATCCCCACGGGCAATGTTGGAAGCCTCCAATTCCCGTTTGCCTTTCTTTGGAAAAAAAGGCCACCTTCACATTAATTGCAGCAAGACGAATCTCTCTCTCCCTCTCTCTCTCTCTTGTCCTTTGACAGTTTATCTTGCTCTTCTCTTTTTAAAACCACACTCTTGATATCATATGACAAGTCGTCCAGCCATCGTTAATTATATAACCGTGTCTTTTTATGTTTTCTAGTCTGCTAGAAACATAATTCTGACAGCAAACCTGTCAGTCCCAAGAACACAAATGCTGTGTGTTTATTGACAATCAAGGCTTTGTTATTTTCAGTTCTTTATGTTAAGAACAACCAGATACCAAAACACCTTATGTTTGAGGACTGGCGGTTCAAGGCACGTCAATCAGCATAATTAGAAAAGGAAAACATGGGATAGAAGCTCCCAGCCCTGTCGGATATTTCTGTGTCTCAATTATTAATTAATGTGAAATTGTGCTCGTCTCTAGTGCAGCTTTGTCATTTCCGCTTGTGACACAGATACTGCTAGGTATCTCCATAGACCCCCTCATCCACACCTTGCCAATTTCCTCAGCACAGAAAAGTTGTGAGGAATCTGTTTCCTCTATGGTAGCATGGCTCTTGATTTGTCTTTATCCTAACACCATTTGTATTACAGAAGAATGTAATAAATAATACATTGTGTATGAAAGAGTAGTGGAAAAATACAAGCCATGAGAACAAATGGTGCCATGTCGAAAAATGTTGTGTTCTGGCTTTCAAAAAGTGAACTTGTTGAGTTGCATGAAAAATTATTTTTGATACTTCGACTTTGTCTATAAGAGGGTGAGTTAACACCCTTTTTAGGTTTAGGTGCTAAATGATAAAATCGTCCAGTCAATAGTTAAAATTTATTGGTTGTTCCTTAAGACTAATGTGCCGAAGTGTAATTATAATTTGGCTTCACAGACATTATTAACAGAGAATCTGCCTTTTTGGTGTCTTCTACAATGGCCACTAGGAGAGGCAAATGTGAAAGATATATCATGTAAGAGTCAATGAATAAAATAACAGGGGTATAAAAAACTCTGCAAATGACCCTCAGTGGAAGAAATTTTTAACATGTTTTAACCTCTCATTTTAGCTGGCATACTTTAATAAGCTCTTATTTAAATGTATTCATTAAACATGGTCTGAATAATGTAATGTATTTTAAATAAAGCCTTCAGTTTATCAGCTCAGATAAATGTCTGTTTAGACAGACGGGTGACAAAGGATCTGAGAAGTGTAACAAAATTTAATAATGAAATATGTACAATATGTAAAAATTTAATAATGAAATATATTTTTATCGTATATCAGTTCAAAACTTTAAACTAACTTTTTTAACTTATAATCAGAAAGTATTGTGATGACTAAATCAAGCGAGTGCTGTATATTTGTAAACAACTTTCAGCAATTTATTTTACAGCAAATCAAAAAAGTAAGCAAGTTGATATTTTTAGCATAATTTCCTCCATGTAATACACAGCTGATTAAAAGTTGCTTTTTAGAGCAATAAGGTTTGTTACCGTTACCGTTAAGTTATCGCGGGAAATGTCAGTGTACATGTTTTAGTTACAATTGCATGACATGCATGACATGATTGAACAAAATTAAGGATAATTAAATCAACCCTAAAGCTGTTCTTTATAGTTCTTTGTGTTATTAAGAGTGCTTGTGTCACGTGCATGCAAAATTTGTACACCACTGTTATACATTTTGAAAGCCCAGATCTTGCCATATCTCCTTTATGATTAACCTAAAGATGTTTTAATTTAATTTACCCAAATTAAGACAAAAAGTGTGAACAGATTTTCTTTCTGACAAACTGTTTTCTTTGTATGACTTAAAATGTGCTGATCTTTGCTCTTGATAGGGATGTCTGATGACTGAACACCCGTAATTATGAAATCATGAGAATAGAAATCCACAAGATTGTTGCTTTTGCTATTTTTGTCCAGTGTTCAAAATTCATAAAAACTTGTGTTTTTCTCTCTCTCTCTCTGTCTCTCTCTCTGGCATTGGCAGCCGTTAAAGAAAAGAGAATTGGTGAAGATGGGTTAAGATGCGTTAATGAAAAGGGATAAAAGAAGGTCATAATCGTATTCCAGTATATTTAAGAGTGTATCTTGGGGTTTATAAGGCAGCTGGCAACCCTTGTCCCCAACGTTAATCAATTATTACTTATCTTAGAGGTTTCCATGCCCAGGGATCTAAGATAGTTCTGAAGGTTTTTCTAGCCACTTCACTTTTTTCTTCTTTTGCACTAAGCACAGCCCATTAGAGGCGCATACAGCGTCTCTAAGGAAATAATTGTTTCTGTGACACTTCCAACTGTTCCATCTTGACTGGAAAGTGGCCCAAGCTTGTAGTAGGCCTGTTAGCCAACAGAGGTTTTAAGAGTTTATAAGAATTGGCCAACAGCACCGGAGTACAAAACTACAAAAAAAGTCAAATCCCTCATAGTAGGTCAGGTAGAAATCAAATGTACTAAAAAGGTAATGTTTCTTTCATATAATCTTATTTTAAATCTTTTCGGTTCTTTTGACTGTTTCCTGGCAATTTTGAAGAGAATTAAGTTGTTGTGAGTCTTTCTGTATTTTTATGGAATACTTCTCAAATCCATATTCCAAAACATGCAACCTCATAAGCATTTCATAGAGTGATTGAGAACTGTGAAAGGAACCGCTTATCTGATTACGCTTCTATTTCAAAATGAACCTAATTGTCATTTAATTACACATGCACACATTAATTTTGCAATTTTTTGTTCGATACGGATCCACATTCTTTTTCAATTAGGCAAATGAACAGCGTATTTACATAAGTACAAGAGTTATTCATAATTCATCATAATTAAACCATTTCCCTGTGTTGCACCCTTGACCACCTGTTGGCGTTCACACTAAATATTTAAAAGCATTTTTTTCCACCTCATTTTTTCTTGGTTCTAGCTCTTTGATGTTTTGTTCCACACTCGTTTTTGTTCTTGCATGCACTGGCTGGATATGCCAAGAAATAATCAGACTCGTCTTTTTCGACTTGGGGTGAAATTTTGCTTTTTAACTTTTTGTATGGAGATCCCTTTTTCCTCTCTATATGAAATATCATCTTTAATAAAACTGGAAGCGGGAAGAAAAACACGATAAATCCACTGTAACCACACAGAGGCGCAGGTCTCTGAGAGACTGATTATTACCGCACCTCGATGCTTGACTGTTCAATAATTAGACAATGTGCTTCTTTGTTTACCCGGCCTTGATTGTTCTAGATGTCAATGTGTGTTATGCCTTCCAGCTTTTTGCACATGAAAGCTCTGCTAATGTCCGGCAGTCGCATTATAAGAACGGATTCAGTAAATAAAACAATACATGTAAGTTTATGTCTTCTGCCTAGCTGGGAATTATGAAAGTGATGGCAACACAATGAAATTTAAGGTACCCAAAAAATCAGAATTGAAGTTTTTGGATTTTAGTATGAATTTGTTAGCCCTAAACCTTATCTATAAGTCAGTGTGCTCCAAAACATTGACAGCATTTGTATTTAGAAGATTTAAGCATTCAAAAGGTACGTCATGAATTTCAGCTTTTTATTAGATTTATCTGACCTATTATAAGCTTTCTACGATCAGAAGTGTCCCGCCCCCAACGCTTTTGCCAGTTTAAAAGGGGAGTAGCCACTCAATATGCAACCTTTGCAGTTATACTTATCTAAAAATAAAAGAATTACCCAAATGTCTGCCAACCATTACCCTCATTCTGAAGACCTTTTGAGACCAGCCTCAAAACGATAGTTATTCTCAATCCATTCAGTCACAGTCAAATACGGCCAGATTTCCAACTAATTCCAGATAATAACATTGTGTTTAATTAACATTAGACAATTAAAGCAGTAATTATTAATCATAGCTCGCTCCCCACAGGCACAAGACACAAAGACGTTTTTAACTCATTATTGGAGTTCCTCCAGTGCTCATTTTAAAGACAATTGTCCTCCTAGGCATTAAGTTCAATTACGTAACACTCTTGTTTATATCTTAATTGTAAAAATGTGTGGAGTTCAAGATTCTTCACAATAGTGGAAAATGTGATGGTTTTTTTGCTCCCTAGTGTGACTCAGAATGTCTCCATTACTGTCTTTTCAATTTTTGGGACAATTTCACACTGCAAGATGTGTACATATAATACCAGCAAAGCGATTGCCGTCTGATCTGTGGTCCTCTCTGTATATATATAGAAAACATTGATTGGTCTGATGATAGCTTTGATTCCTATTAGGGGCTGTTCTTTCTTTGTTGTCATGGGAATAAGCTGTGAAATGCCACAGTGACAGCTCCTATTTGCCTCAGAGGCTCAATGGGTCTGGCTAGCCCAAGGTTATGTGACCTTACTCCACAGAGAGAGAGAGAGAGAAACAGAGGGGGCGTGTGAATGCCAGTCATCAACTATAGCCATCACCTGCTGTAGATCAGGATTTTTGAATGGATATACCACTCACTTGTTTAGAAGCAACATTGTTTATGAGTTTGATATTTTAAAGAATCATATCACCAAACTTTAACATCTGCTGAGGGCCTCTAATTTGCTTGGACAGATCTGTAAGTGTAATTCGGGGTTTAAAGTAAAGTGAACCTCTAAAAAAGGAGTTGTTTGTAAATGAAAAGGTCCCTTTATAAACTTATGTGTAACAGTATTCAACATTATATTCATAATCTGATAATATTTACATAAATATTATCATAACATAATATTTTTCTTAGCTCATGGAGAGTCCCAGTAAACCACGTATGAAAGTGTGTGTGTGTGTGTGTGTGTGTCAACATGTTTATTAATGTAGCATAATGTAAATAAATATTGTAACTTGCAAAGCGTTATTTTTAAGTTCAGATTTAAAACATTTCAAGTTCACCCACATAATGAAATATCCAGCTATATCCAAAGGACACCAGAATTTCCCATATCCTACGTCAAAGTTAATAATCGTCACCATCAATAATTTAGTTTTCATTCTTTAAATACATGCCAAGTTAAGGTTCCATTAATATGAAAACCCAATAACCATGCACAGCGTTTAATACACTCCCCAATTAAAATACAGAGCCCTATCAGCTGCCTGACAGGCCATAAATGCAAAAGCCAAGAGCACGTAGCTTTCCAGTGTATCAGAACACGATCTCCTTCTGCTATCCCTCCCCTAAGCGTGATCAATTTCACAGCTGTTGAATTTTTTTCCCCTGTACTAATAGATGATGATGATACTGCCCGTCAGGGCACTAATGAGGATCGTGGTAATCCTGATGCATGTTCGGGTCTTGGCCTGGCAAGCGTGCGCTTGTTGCTGTCTGCATGCTCCATGGACCTGCCACAGATTGTACTGATGGACCCAAAACCAAGGCCTCCTTAGTCACTGTGTGTGTTCGGAATTTCAAGTGAACGCGTCTTAATTAAATTGCTTCTCAACGTCTGAATGCTAAACAGGCAAGTCAGCTTTCCTTCGGCCAGCTGTAAAATTAGGCAATTCTGAGGAACTTATCCATTGTTACAAGTCTCCATTTACTCCATTGTGCTCCTGTCACAATGTCTGGCTGATGCATGCGGACTGACAAAAGCGTAGCCGTCCTTCTGAAACAGCAGCGCCCCAATACGCCGTCTGAGCCGTACAAGACGAGCTGCTCTCAGTTTCCATAACATTCCGTGTTTCATTATCCTCTCCGGAGCGTGTCAGGAAATAAAGAGGAAAAGATCTGAACCTTTTCCTCACTGCATTTGAATTTACATCTTTTGCTCATTTCTCAGCGTCTGCGCCTCACCGGGAGGATTGTAATGAAGGGGAGAGTGAGAACTCTGCTGGGAACCCGGAGAACCTGGAGACGGGAGAGAATGCAGGCCGGTGACGGCACGGCAGCCGCGATTTCCATATGAGTACAATCAGTTTTCCGACTTTTAAAGTGAATGTTTAAGTAGCCTAAGAGATAGAGCTTTGATTTGCCCTCTGATCAAGCCCGGGACGTCTCATCCAGAGAATAATGATTTCTTTCCCCTAATTTCACTGTTTCCTTCTTATCTCTGAGCTTACAGGTAGCGTAAAACCCAGTGGTATTGTCTTCCCAGAGTTCTGCGGGTGAGAAGGGTCTTTCTTCTACCAGATTAGAGATGTGAGTGGTATGGGGAGGGAGATGAGAGAAAGAATTGCAAATGGAGATTGAGGTAGTCATTAGATGCTGGATGGGTTGTCAGAGAGTAAGGCCAAAATCTTGTGCTTGCGCTTCACAGCCATGGTCACGATTATGAGTGAAAAAACTGTAGGCCAATATAGTTCGTTTTTTAACAAAATGTACATTTTTTTATCTGAAGAATAAATGTGATAGAATTTGAAGATAAACACAGTTGGCACTAGATCCTAAATCGTAATTTACAGATTATGGAAATATCCAATAAATAAATATTACAGAGATAAAAATGCTGTATTCGTTAGATTTTACAGTTTAGCGTGTAAACAAACTAACGGAAACTGACAATTAATTTTTAGAAAAAGTCAGACCATAATTAAAATAAATCTCTTTGGTTCACTTCCGTCTGACATTACATTTCAGAGACATGCAGTTAATCATATAAGTAACATGGAACTTTCTAAAATTTCCGTACTGTTGGAGAAACAAACTTCACCGTCTCGCTCTATCAGCGATGAACTAGTAGACCTGTGCATTTTTGCTGCGAGCTGTTACTCTTTCATACCCCCTCTCTTTTGCTGGGGAAAGGTGCCTCACCAATTATTTTGAGATGGATGCAGGGATGCAGAATGACTAGAAACATCAGGTTCTCTTATATTTTTTCCAGTGGTCCATGCCTTAGGTAAGGGCAGGATGGCCAGAGGCTACGGTAGCTCCCGAGGGACACGCGGGGCTCATAAACTGTGAAACTGACATCTCTCATCTATTACCTCTGCTAACTAGACCTTTAAGAACCTTGACAGCCTGTGCTACGTGCCTTTTTCCTCCTACCTGATATTTGTTCCCCCCAAAAAAATATATCGAGAAGTTGCTCTGTTTCCAGTACTGATTTATAATAACACGCATTATCGTGAGGAAAATTGTACATTGTACAAGGATGCACTTTTTTAAATGCAATCCCAGAACTTCAGTCAACTTCAGTCTTTCCTATAACATTCTATATATTTCATGCACCTTTCTTTTGTGGCATTATATTTACATGAGGTTATTGATAGACTCCTTCAATTGATGCAGATGTAGTTTGTAATTGAACTTCTGTGGATGTGTGTCTCTGTTTGGTCACTTCCAGCATGCCGATGGCAGTGCGCGAGAGGCTAACGCCTTAAAGCCTGGGCTAGCCACGGCTGCTGTTCCCCTGGCGATGGTGTTCTGAACCCTACGAGCCTTGCAGGACGCCTGCAGGAATGTTCCTTCAATCACAGGGAGATGCATCACTCTCCTGTGCAGGAGGAAGCTGCTCAGAAACCCTGTCACCTTCATTTAGCCCCGCGCACAGACATGTCCCACTGCGGCCTCCGCTTGTAGATTCTCAGACAGCAGACACAAACACACACTAACACCCACCATCTCACAAGTGGCTTTCCAGCAAAGCAGTGGTATTGATATAATGTAATAACTTGACACATTTTCAGTAAGGTTTTGTGCCACAATTGTCCTAATTCAAAATTAAACGTTTCCTGAAGTTTAAACATAAGCAGTACAATTGTAGTAAAATGTGCTTCCTCAGGTGTAAAAACAAAATAATTTTACACTAAAACAATGAGATACTTGTGCAAGTATTTTGATTACATTTTTTATTTAACTTTTTGATTTTAGAACCTTTTTTTGATCCCTATCAAATGTCAAACTAAATGGCATCATTTAATTTTACAATTTTATACTTTTCTAAAAACTTTAGTTTAAAAGAAAACTACTGAGTTTGTTGTTCACTCACATTACTGATAAATGGGTACACGAGTTTTACTGATGGACTGTGGGAGTACAAGAAAAAACAAGTCAGAAAAAAGGGTCCGAAAACTGCATTCATATAATTCAACAGTGCATCTAAACAGCTGTTGGGAAATCGATGAAGCTGCGAGGGACAAAAAAGTCCAACTTTTCTCAAGAATTTTACCCGCTAAAGACACATTCCTGATTAAATCTAAAATGACACACAACGTTAATGCCAATTTAAAATGCCAAACACAAATTGTTGTGTTTGGCAGAGATGTGTTCCAAAAAAAGTACGAGGAGGAATATATTGAATTATTATGATACATGTGAGACGAGTGAAGTATTTGTGCTGCATGTTGTCAGCAGTAATTCTGCAACTCAAACAACAGTGTGAAATCAATGAGCCGTGTGGAATGAAAAGACAAAGAATAATTGGCTGGCGATCGATGGCGTTTTGAATATAAGTCTGAGTTTTGCCATATCAAGAGCGTCCAAATGAGAGTTTATTGGGGTATCTAAGGAGATCAATGCTTACAAGGTCACGGTTGTATCTGGCACTGCTTGTGTCATTAGAGGCATGTTAATAATTCATAGTGCCCAGAGGTACTGAAAGGAAAAAACAAATGAAGATTCACCAAACCGGTACAATGTTAATCCCCGAAATACTGCCACTGTGGACAAAACTGTTTGTCATGTCTTTTCGGACTGTGCTAAATCGATATCAGAACTGCATTGCTGTCTACGCTGTTTATTTTTGGAGCATCTCATGCAGAGGTATTCGGAGATGCTATGTTTATTTTACATATTAATAAACGAATTCAGTTTTGCTTGGCCCACAACAACACTAGATAAAAAAGTACGCCTGACTTCGCAGAGCGAAGAGGTCATGAAGAGATTAAATAGATTAAATGCAGATGTGCTCCCCTTACTTCATCAGAAAACATATTGACTACTACTACATACATACTGCTAAGTATCTAATTAGTTGAGCTTATCCACAAGATCAATATAAAGTCAGACAAAAAAAGTTTAGAGCAAATTGGATGGACAACAGTGAACATTTCCAGAGTTCAGATGATATTCTGCTTCACAGGCCTTGACAAGGAGGAAAAATGTAAATGTATGTGAGAGATGAAAAGATGAGGAACTAGGAAAAAAATACAGATTGTCGTTTCAAAGAGCTGCACATTAGAAAGTGACAAAATGAGACAGATAATGAATAAAGAAATAGTCTTACAATTGAATGAGAAGACTAAGTAGAGTAACATTGAGCTTTATTGATAAAAGGCTGAATTATTTAACAGAGCAAGAATTTATTAAAGACGGTAGCTGTGACAAGCAGTCCAAAAATGGGGACAAGTAGAAACAGGGTACAAGCCTCATGTTTCCATTCATTGTAATTACAGGCACTGCGTATAAAGCTTTGGATATACAAATAGTTATCATTTGAATTACACAGTGCTTCTCATTACATATACTTTTAATACCCCGAAGCACGTCGCAGTGAATTCACCAGTGTTGAATCAGCCTCTGTGTGTATAGAACAATGTATCTGTATAAAGCAAATTTTGTTCGATTGTTCACATTGATGATTGACTTTTGATTTAAGCGAAACTCTCAGTACGACACTCTTGACTGTGAATACAAAAACGTGAAGGCGAGACGGTTCAAGGAACCAGGATGGCACACGGTCAAGAAGCTGGGCTGTGTGTTAAATATTCATTGTAAAGCAGACGTACAAGGCACTTTTCTGTGTCTCGCTCTCCTTCTTTAATACGTTCACGGCTATTAACAATTAAGGCAGAAGCCTCATTAAAAAAACGTCACTTCAAATAAAATATTTGCGTGAGTAATGTCCTATTTAATTGGTCTGAACCATATTAAAAGACATGAAGGGATTCTGTAATTAAAGCTGTTTGAGGGACTACGGTTGAGATAACGGAATTGTGGGATCACACCAGGACCTGCAAAACGGGGTCCCATGTAACACACGGGGCCACGGCAGGATGTTCTATATACATATCTAAGAACATAAACCTTAGTCTAACGTTCAGTCATATGTTGTTACCGTTAGAAGTGTGTTACTTTAATGAATTTCTGTTGAAATGTGGACATTTGTGCTATTGCTTTTACTTCTCTCACTTTCGTCGGTTTTTATACAATTTAAAAGTCAAAAGTAAAGAAAGTAGTGAAGAACAGTACATGAGAAAATATGACTAATGTTTCTTTAATGGGCTGCTACTTGGTTTCACCTTATTGCAAATTCCGCTCATAATTTTATAAGCATTTTATGATGTAATTCAACATTTTTTCATTCGAATTTATATGACACTTTAAAATATACCGCTATCCAGTTAATTTTCAATTACATTTCTGCAAGTTCTAACATTTTTTTTACTTTTACTAGAAGTGTAATTCTTTTAATTTTTTTCATATGTGGAAATTTATGACGATTATAAAAATCATGAATTCATAAACATTTTTCCCTAGAGGCGGCATATTTTTATAGGTAAATGCTATTAGCATTAAGACAAATTGTAGCACCTACCATCAGAACACTGTGGTAAAGTAGTTGGACTGGACAGCTCCTCTTTCAGACAGATACCTGGAGAAAAAACAACAAGTGACGGGTTGAGATCTTCACTCATGTTTGGACCAACTTGCCCACTCTTAGAGTTTCAGCAAGTTAGTTGGCAAGCCATCTCAAGCGTAACCCAGTGCTCTGCCTTCCCAGTACAACACTGTTCTCAGTTCAGTGTGCTTTTTCAACTCTATCAATATTTAGGCCCACACCTCTCTATCCACACACATCTGAAGTCAGTAGATCAGAATGTGAGTTGTTGCCACCACTCCCACTGTTGCTAATTACCACAGTTTGCTTAGTGCAGAGTCTGCCTGCTATTCTGATTGGATTTGCTTGACAAATAAATAAATGATCATCATAAAAATATAATGGCCGCCCTATAACCTTTTCCTGTAGTTCTGGTCTGCAAGCGATGGAGGGCCCGGCGGACAATCCCAGAATCCTTTTGTTCTTCCTATTGCGTTTAACCTGGCTTGGCTCTCATGCAAGATCCCACAGTGATATCACCTGTGCTCTCTCCTCTAACAGTCTTAGATGCCGTTCTATACCATTTTATTTTATTTAGAAAACTTTATAACTTTTTTTTACCTTTTTTTAAGAACTTCCATTCGCCTATGGTTGAACAACAAGGTAATTAGTCTGTGATCATATACTTAGGTAAAATGTTTAATAGCACTTAAACAATTTCTTTAACTTGCTGTGGAGTTATGCTAGCTTGTTAAAATTCATCACATGAACTTTATATTCATGAACTTTATATTCATCACTGACTAATACATTATGAAGTCTGTGAACAGCATCTGTAACAAACTGAAATGTTATTAACTGTTATTATATAGTAATTTTAAAATAACTGCAGTTTTTGCAGCTTGATAATATTTCTATTTGTGTATTATATAATTGTGTTTAGTTTTTATATATTGTGTTTAGTTATTAATGGATTTGTTCATAACATACATTGACTGTGATTTTAATTAATCCTGAGTTTAATTGTGGATGTATCATATAAATCTTAAGAACGGAGCACTGCCCTGTCTTTCTCCACTGAACTCAATATTTTTGGACAGCGTTTATTTTTATTTCTCACGTCACTGGCTTCTTGAAAGTATGTCAGTGAAACATTCTCTTCCCTTGATAAATCTAGCAGCTTATGGAACAACCTGTGTTAGCATGTTGTTAGCATTGTCACTTCTATACTTTCAGAACCATCCAGTGTACAAACCAACCATTGGGCCAACAACAGAATCCAATGAGCGACTGTATCACATGTGCTTTTTATAGTCTGAGGTTTAGGGTTAACTATAACTATCTCTAGGTCTGGTCATCCAATGCTTTCTTATAACCAAATAATATGAGATAGTCAAAAACCTATAACACAAAAATCTTCAAAAACACGTCTGGAACAGGAGTATAGAAGTTCCTAAATTGTAATCTTCTATATAGATTAAATTTACTCCTCTGACTCTATTCTAAACTCTATCAAAAGATTTTACAGATTGCACAAGGACCCTTAAAATTACACCAGACAAGGAAAACTCAACAACTTCTCAATACATGTAAACTTTTATTAATATGGAAGGAAGGGTGATGGAGAGGAAAAAGAACATTAGAAAGAGATAAACGAGGAGCCAGAGTGTCATCACCAAATGGTGTTTAATTGTATGTTTCCACGAACATTCCAGGTTTCGGCCTATAGGCCAGCTGCCTTACACCAGCCTGTCCCTCTCACGCCATTTGGATTCTTGATGGAATCCACCTGCCAGTGGCATATCACACCCAGCTCATTCAATTGCCTGTGTCGGTTTTCCTGCCACTAGTTACAGCCAGTTACTCTGGTAACCTTTTTGCAGGGCCCTGACCGTTAACTGGACGAGCGAGTAAGCAAAGCATGAGTCTCTTCCTTCAGCTTCGCTATGACTATCTGGACTCGCTCGCTCCACTAATTAGCTCTTTGGAGAGTTCTCCTCATGGAAGCAAAGAAGGAGGGGGGCGGTGGCAGCCGTGATGGAGGTACTTCATGTTGGAGAAGGGAACGGATAAAAAAAGCTTTGCACCCAATAGATAACCAAGTCTGTGCTTGCCATTTTTTCTCTTGCTGCTTGTTCAAAAAAGACTGGTTCAATTATAAAACGGATAGGTTTAGGCAAATCAAGATGGGAACAAAGTCTTTGCACTAGGCAGTAGTAGTTGGCTCGCGTTCGGAACAGCGTGTGTCTACATGGCGCGGCTGGAGGCTACCTGTCCCCGATATCTGATAAGCCTGGCCTAAGTAATGAAGCCGAAACGTGGCTGGATGATTGGTTCTTTCTGAAGAGCCCTGGACAGCATGAAAGATTCACCCCGTCTTTGTCTTCTAGAGTGTAAATATTGTGCTAGCGGAATTTGAAAGTAGCGCAACACTAAGGTACAAAAAACATAGGGAAAAAAGATCAAGAGCGGGTCTTACATCAAGGAGGACCCCGAGGATGTCTTTGTTGTCAACTTCAGAAGGGAAGAGAGGAGCAGAGGAGGAAACTGGCAGAAGGGGAAAAGATGCCAGAGAAAGGCTCAAAGGAGCATCTCTGGCCAAGGTGATCGGTATTCCTCGGCAGTGTGCCTCCTGGCTCTGAAGTGGGGGAAAGGAGCTGGCAGCCAAGCCAGAGGGCATAACAGCACAAACACCTTCAGCTCTGCGAACTCGCGTACATATGCGGTACACATTACCTCTCTGTATCCCTTGGACACACATGTACGCTTTGGAGCTGGATGTACCTGTATACTGACTGTGCATATTCATATGACTCACTCGCACTAGATGCGGGTCACAGTTCAAACAGCATTAAAGAAGTCTGGGTGGAAGTTCATGCTGATGTTTGTAGACGTCACATATTCACTCAAGGTCTCTTCTAGTGACGCGCTGGCCTATCAGGTGTTACAAACTACATTTTTATTTATCTACTACAGTTTTATTAAAATTTATAAATAAAATGTTTCTATCCGAATCATATATATTTTCTTGTGGTCAACAAAATCTCAAGTCTACAAAATACTGTGTGAAGAAGATTTAATTTCTTTGCTGGACAAAAAACAACCAACAAGGATTATGCTGTCGATTACTCTATAATAAAAGATGCAAACATGATCCTCTAAAAGCGTACTGAGGTGGTTTTAAAATTAAAACAATATTCACCTAATGCTAATAATGAATAAACATGTAAATCGATAAAAAAAAACTTAAAGCCAAATTGAATTTGTTTTTGTTGCTTTTAGTTGCTTTTTAAATATTTTTTTAATGATACATCTAATCTTCATCATTATTCCATATATTCTTTAAGTTTTGTCAATATAATTGCATCTTGTACTTTCTTCAATGAGCACCTGTGAGACCACTCTGAAAGCTTGGAAACACTCAAGGCTCCGACGAAATTCAATATCTCAACAACGTCAAGAAAGAATCTTTAAGACAACTCAAATTTGGCTTAAATTAACATTCTGTGTAAGCATACAAGCCTCAATGTGAGCAAAAAAGCTGAAAATTTTTGCCATTTTAAGCAGAATCCTGATGGCAGCATCAACGCATCTGCATCCCAAACTCTCGAGCACAAGTCCTCGACTCAAGGTTAACACATACACATTAGCAGGGAAATGAATTAAATAAATAAAAAGAGCGGCAGACAATTAGCAATGCATCGATATCAAGATCAATAGTGATGTGGGTAATTATCACTTCAGGGAGAGGGGAGATGGCCTTTCCTTATTGATGCTACAGAGGTGAGAGGTGGATTAGAAATACATGATTGCTATTTCAATACATCAAACATGAAAAATAACAGCAGCAGTAGTGGAGCTGAAGTTTAGATTTTTCTTAACTTTACCAAAAACACTTTAATGGTATTAAATGGAAAAGCACAGATCTTCCACTGATATTAATCTTCACTATTGTAGAAAAATGCTGCAGATTATTATGCATTTTTATTTTGTGTTATAACAATGAAATACAGAAATGTATCACTGAAAACCGCAAAATTAAAATGGGCATGAAATTGATTGTCTCTTTAAAGCAACGGAAAAAGCTTCAATTAGCGAAAGTAAAAAGGTCATTTTAAAAGAAAGATTACTGCATAAGCAGTAAGTACAGTATTTGTCTAATTTTCAAGTGACAATTATAACAATAGTGGTAATTATGAAACACTACAGTCTTAACAAACAATGAAGTGGATGGATTTAAATGCCGACCACAGGACGATCGTAACGTTTTCTGGTCAGATGGAGAAAAACAAATGTCCAAAACCTGCATAGCTACAAACAATTCCACCGCACTCAGTTCCAGAGAAAACACAACCTTGATCTCAACCCATTAAACATCTTCAAGTGAAATGGAAAGCTGCCATTATGCATTTGCTTGGGCTATCTGAGATGAATTTTACATCCATTTTATGCTTATTACAAGTTGTTGCACAAGCCTCTTTCACACTAATTGAAAAATAACAGGCATGGAAAATGTAAAAGGCCATGTAACCAAATCCCAAAGCACTTAACCATTCGCTGGGCTGCTGTCTGCATAGGCTTTAATTGGCAGGCTGTGTTATTGAGCTTCAATTAAACATTATGAGAGAATTGTCTAAAGAACTGAGGATGTATAATTCATCTTTTTCTTTGTCGTACAATGTAACAGCTTTTTTTGATTAGCTAAATGTCCATTTTTCTGGGAGTCAGACGACTGCCGCAACAACATAACAATACAATTTATATTGAAGATCATTCAGGGTTGTACAAAAATACAAATATTGTCTTAAAAATAACTTGTGATGCACGATGATAGAGAGCTAAGGGCTCTTAGTTACATATTATGTTACATATTACGTTAAACATTGTCAAAAGAAATTGGAGACATAACTGTTTCATCATCTGTGCGTGAAGACAAACGTAATATCATAACAAAAAATATGAACAAAATCTCGCTATTCCTTCATGCATTTATGAAATATCTGCACACAAGCATCTCTAGCGTTTGTTTTATTTAGCCAAGCGTGCAAGCTAAAGTAATGTCAGCATCTGTTAATGGCAATGGCATTGGTTCTTGATGTCACGTTATGATTTATTTATTAAAACACAACAGATTCAACTGATTAAAACCTGACCTGCTCACTAGTACCTCCAGAATACCTGAAGGCCTGTGACACAGAGCGGCGTTAAGATGTGTCCATAATTGTATGTGCACATGCCTTTATTGTCTCTCACTAAACTTTTTTATGTATAGTTAGATGTTTTATCTTGACCATTTTCCTCTCAATAATCAGCTAAATTATATATGATGGATAGTAGACAGTCTTACACAGGATATCATCAATTGAAAACATAATTAGTTGATCGGGAAGCAAAGATTACCTTAATCCACTAACATGATGAAATCAAAGTGCAACAGGATGGCTTTGACAGCCTGTCGAGCCCAAACTGAGGTGCAGCTTTGCGTTTTAATTTGCACGTGGTTATAGTTCTAGCACTGGTTAGATTACATTTTTTCTTACCAAAAATATTCACTAGATGGAGCAAAGACACTTCTTAACAAACACAGTGGATAAGCACCAACAGAGAAAGGTTTGCTTTCAACATATGTTTTAGAAATGTTTATTCTTGTCTTGTTCTGCAGCTTGTTGAACTTCAAATGCACACAGTGGTGCAAATGCACATACAGATATAATATATCCTTAAATGCTCAACAGAACTATTTTGTGAATTTCTGAGATTGGAGAAACTGTCTAAAAAGGCAGCAGGTTTCAAAGTGACAGACCATTTCTAATGACGAGTAATGACGTTATTTTCAGTAAAGGAAGTCTAAACAGAAATGACTTAATTTATTGCGCAGGCGCCACTTGATTGCAGCGAGTGATATTTGTTCGTCCCTCGTCGTATAGATGTTGCTAAATAAAGATACATAAATGTATCATATCAATGTTTTCGATGTATCCTCATGAAGGCGATTCCTGCTCAATTAGATACGCAAGACCAGCGCATTTTTAAGTTACTGCCAGCTGATCTGAACTCTTATCTGATCTGGCCCACACTTCAAACACGCTAACAGATGACCAACATCGGCACGTTCAAAATGAATTTCCGATCCTGTCCTCTGTGATTTATTGATTTATTTCATCTATACTTGTTCCATCGTCTTCATATTTGGATTTTTTTTATCAAATGGATGCCCCATCTGGTCAAACTTAAATACACCTGTCAATCGACGCGTTGCCCTTTGCTGAGAGCGTAGAATTCTCAAAGGCTTTAATTAAAGTGTACGGCAGTGTGTGTGTGTGTGTGTGTGTGTGTGTGTGTGTGTGTTCGACACGAGGTCTGCAGTGAATCAAGGGTCTTGCTCTGGGACCCCGTGAGTGACTTTCATCATGTCTACTCATAATGCTATTGAAGATGACAGGGTAGTTGATGTAGTCAAGAAAGAGAGAGAGAGAGAGAGAGAGCAGGAGAGAGATGTCAGTTACTATTGTCTTGCTTATGGAAGTTACTGTTCTACAACATGTCAAATAGTGACAGGAATAAATTGTTATTGAAACGTAAGAGGGGCGTCTTTATTCAGTATAGAAACTATAACCTGGTGAAATTATAATGAAATCATTTTTAATTTAATTTATTTTGCAGGCATATGTGGGTTTATAAATGCTTTCTTTCTTTCTTTCTTTCTTTCTTTCTTCCTTCTTTACATACTGAAACAAATAAACAAACAAACAAAAACTTTAAATCATCAAAACTATTTTTGTAACCAATATACTATATATTTATAGCTCTGAAAATATTAATTAGTTATAAAAGCTATAAATATTTATTTCTAGACAAAAAAGCGGTGATTTAATTAATGCTTGTATCATTAACAAATATTATATTATTTACATCTGTGTTGTTACAATCTTTTATAAACTACCATATTTGTAAAAAACAATAAGAAGGGCATCACAAATCTACACGAAACAGTGAGTAATCAACAGTGAGAATGAGTAATCTTCATCAAATATTCGTACATAAATTTTTTAAAAAGTCCATCAAATAATACGTAGTTTAAATTTCCAGGAATATTTTAAAGGAGACAGCCCTGACACCAAGTGGTCAGGATGTCAAACTACATTTTTAGGAACGGCGGATTACATAATAGTGTATTGTTTTGAACAATATATTAAAGAAATAAATATTATAATAACATTTATGACTTCAGATGATAAAATTGGTTAGTCTGAGATTTTAAACAATTCTTAAACCTTTAAACCTTCTAAGCTATTAGAAGCTTCTTCAGTTTGATGCTTTACGTAGAGGAAAATCAGCGCTTGACACAGCCAGGCAAACTGCCAAATGCAAAGACGGACTTGAACTCTTCAAAAAAGGTTAAGATGTTCACATGCTTTTCTCCATTTTTTATAGTTTAGCTGAAATTCATTTTTGGGAGAAGAGAAATTAAAAAGTTGTGATCATCCTATGTGTTTCAAACCCTCTTGGATTCTTTATATAATGCAGTATTTTAAAACAATGTGTAGACAGTCTTTTACATTTCATATTTTGTTAAATTAAATTATTGTTATTGTTTCAGGATAAATCTACACAAAAAAATCTTAATAAAAATAATCTTAAAAGATGTGCTTGTTTTGTTTAATGCGATGCAGAAATTAATAGTTAAAATTTGCTTAAAAGCCAGATTTGTTGTGACTATTATGTTTGTTTATTGAACAGACCTGGACAATCCCAGACCTCAGTGGGGTCGTTTCATAACCTCAATAAACCCAGATTTGTCTGCTATTTGGTTAGTTACACTTATTTTCCTCTTGCCTTTTTATGTGTGTGGGGGGG